>JACEIK010004880.1:0-62331 GCA_018107945.1 Datura stramonium
CCCAAGGTTTGAAAAACACAACACAATATTTGATTTTTATATTTACACACATATATATTTTTTTCTTTTCCTTTTTTTTTCTTTTTTTTTCTCTGTACAACATACAACAATAAATTCACGGGTTGCCTCCCATGCAGCGCCTGGTTTACAATCGCGGATCGACGTCATTTACACTCACTCCGCCCCTAGGGTGACGGATGTTTTCTCACGAACACGTCCTCACCCTGGTCAAGCTTACCCCTGTCAGGGGGTCTTCCCATTAATTCTCTAGACTCAACGCCCTGAGCAACATCAGATTGCTCAAGCACGTTGATCACCGAGAGTTCCTCGTACACGGCTGGGATCTTGGTGGCCTTGTACACATCGAACACCTCCACCTTGTCGTGTGCCCGCATCGTGAGCTGCCCTGCAGCTACATCTATCAGCGCTTTCCCGGTAGCCAAGGCAACATCGATTGCTCAAGCACGTTGATCACCGAGAGTTCCTCGTACACGGCCGGGATCTTGGTGGCCTTGTACACATCGAACACCTCCACCTTGTCGTGTGCCTGCATCGTGAGCTGCCCTGCAGCTACATCTATCAGCGCTTTCCCGGTAGCCAAGAAAGGACGTCCCAAAATAAATGGAACTTCCGCGTCTGGCTTGAAGTCCAAAGACGATGAAATCTACCGTGAAGATTAGGGAGCCGATTTGGTAACCAACATCAGCCCTCTACAATACCGTCTGGTCTTGCCAAGGAACGATCCGCGAGTTGCAAGATCACTGTTGTTGGTCTAGGACTTAGCCCTAACTTGAATACCGAAGCGAGACAAGTTAATGCTCGCTCCCAAATCACATAATCCGCAGCTCGGATACTCGACCAATTGTTAATTGAATTTTAAAGCTCCCTGTGGTCTTTGAGCTTTGTAAGCAATCGGTTCTGTATTCGAGAAGTGCACTCCTCAGTAAGAGCCATCGTGGAATACCCCGTCAACCTACTTTTGTTCGCCACGATGTACTTTGCGATTTCCGGCACTCCCCGCAAACATCGACAAGAGTGTAAGTTAATGTGCACTGCTTAAGAACCTCCGACAACTTTTGAAACACGCCTCCTCCTTGTGTTTCTTAATCGTTGAGGAACGGGGGAGGTCTTCGTTCAGCATCCTTTTTCTTCCCCTCTCATCACTTTGCTCCCTCTCCGTTTCCTCGTCGCTCCCGACCGTTGAGGTGGTCTTTCGGGTTCCACCTCCTTAAGCCGCAAACCACTCTTGTGGTCACCGCATTCACCTGCTTGGGTTTGGGGTCCGTGTCGCTGGAAGTCCTCCTAGGCCTGGTGTTTTGGGCTCCAGCAAATTGCCCAAACTGGTACTCCAGCGCCTTGTAGCTAACTGATTATTTTAACCTCGGCCGCCAATTTAACATAGTCGCCCCGCAATTGAGCTTGGTTAGCTATCATCGTTCTGAACATCTCTCAATCGCCGGGTGATGGTGGTGGAGGAGGGCATTGTTGGTTCTGTACTGCGACTGATAGTTCTGCTGCCCTCCTGATTTCTCTGCACCCCCTGACTCGAACCTGCCCTGATGGTTGTTGCTACCCCAAGAGAAATTCGGTGATTCTCCAGCTAGGAATTGTAGCTTACCATACCGCCGGTGATTATTCCTTTGTAAATTTCCGACAAGTTCACCGAAAGTTAGGATTTGCCCACAACAATCAGCTGAGTGTTCATTACTCCCGCACACTTCACACCACATCTGCTGCACTGTATCTTAATCGGGGCTTGAGATCGATTCAAGCTCATGTTAACAAGGTGCTGAGTTGATTCGCAAAGCAATGACCAGGCAAAATGGGGATAGCTGTAAAACCATCCACTTCTAAGACACCAGCTGCTTTCCTTGCTCCTCCCCTTGAAGAGTCCGCATTCCACTCCGGATTTCCCAAGGAAATACATTCAACAAAGTATACACCATCATAAGTCTTTTCTAATGCTTGTCCCCTGAAAGCCCGATTCTGATGGCTCAACTCAGCATCGATTTGATGAGACAATCCTCAACAATGACATTTGAATCTTCTCCTGCTTGATAATGCATTCTCCCCTTCTCTTTGTTTAAAACTTAGAATTTGATATGTTAATTCTTGCCGTTTACGAAGGAAAGAACCGGATCAAAACTTCTTTGCAAGATCATCCCAGGCTGTGTCTCAGAATTTCCGACAAAGTTCACCGAGTCAGGATTTGCTCCACAACAATCAGCTGAGTGTTCATTACTCCGCACACTTCACACTACATCCGTCGTATCGTATTCATCAGTTTGAGACCGATTCATGCTCATGTTACCGAAGTGGGTGTTGAGTTGATCTGCAAATGCAGCTATCTGTGCAGCGATAGTTGTAAAAACTCATCCACTTCTAAGACACTCGCCCGCTTTCATTGCTCCTCCCTTGAAGAGTCCGCATTCCACTCCGCATTTCCCCGCGAAATACGATTCAACAAAGTATACACCATCATAAGCCTTTTCTAATGCTTGTCCCCTGCCTGCTGAGTCCAGCAAGATTTTTGTGTGGGGTTCCAAACATTCTATAAAAGTGTGCACCAGCACAGCATTACTGGTGGTGATGAGGACAATCCCTCAACAATGATTTGAGTCTCTCCCATGCTTGATACAAATTCTCCCCTTCTCTTTGTTTAAAACTTAGAATTTGAATTCAAGTCTTCTGCTTTTTTACCGGAAGGAAAGAACCGATCAAGAACTTTTGGCAAGATCATCCCATGGTTATAGAATTTGGTGGCTCGGGCCTTTCAACCACCTTTTGGCTTCTCCCAAAGTGAAAATGGGAACTATGTAAGCCCGAATGTAATCTGTTGACACTCCAGCGGGAATGTGGCGTCACTTATCTCCCAAAATTTTTGAAGATGTTGTTGTGGATCCTCGTGAGGGAGACCTCGTAACCGCCCGCTTGTGTGTGCAAGAATTGCACCATGTTCGTTTAAGCTCAAACCTCCCTCGGCTCAGTTTGCGACTAGAGGTGACATTGCTATACAGGATTGCCACATCGCGAACCGGCCTAGCTGCCATTTCCTCGGCACTAACACTGCCCGCACAAGTGGTGGATTCTGTGGTTGCTCCAATTGTTTGTCCGATAATCAGCTTTCTTCCGCATGCCTTCTTCCGTATATGGCGGAATTGTCTTTCCGGCTCTAAGGATGGATCCACCGCCTCTTTGTCTCTTGCCAGTGTTCAACAGAATCTGTTATCTGTAAAATACAGGCTAAGACCAAGTTGTCAACACTAATGTAAAGAATAGCAACTAACACTTTAAGCAAATAATTTCGCTAATTGCTGGGCCCCCTAAGAACTGCGCCAAAAACTTGTTCTACTGCCCGGATGACTACACGCAAGTGCACGTGGCTGAACAAGTAGTAAGTGGCTCAAGTAAGCCACGTATCGATCCCACAGGACTGGACTACGGGGCAAAAATCTACTCAAGTGTCAATTTACTATTACTCCAAATATGCAGATAACAATGTAAAGAAAAGTTTTATATTTTTCGTTATCTAATTCTATACTAAGGCTAAAAATGAATATACAAGGAGTCTGAACTATGAATGTGAGCAAGGAGGCTAAAACGAACATGAAAGAAATTCACTATCGATACAAATTGGTTTATCTTTTCTCCGGTTGCTAGTCGAACTTATGCCTATGGATTAAGTATTTAACCCAACTTAAGAATCATGAACCTTCCACCTACATTTCTGTGATAAGAAGAAATTCATGTTCTAGCCATAGAAAATCGATTCCACACTTGACTAATACGACTTTCAGGTATATTTCTATCCCGAAGGTAAATCAATTCTCAATTTTCCCAAACTAAGAAAAGATCATATCCTATTAATTCACAACCTCTCCAGCGTTTCGTGCTCTCTCGAGTGAAACCGGACTTTTAGATATACATTAACATTGGCCAAAATTAATGCAGTAAGAACAAGAATTAATAGAACAACCATGGAAGAAAAGATGAAAAAATCCGATGATCAGCCCTCATTTCAATACAATTGTTCCTAACTCAAGAAGTTATGAAATTAGCCATTCATTTGTCGATTAAACATCGTTAAATGAGTGTAAATCATACAAACAATTGAAGAAAGGGAGAAAAGGATAGAGAAAACCCTAAGAATTTCGTCCCCTTCAACTCCTGCCTGTAACCCACGTTTGCTCAACTAAGTCGAATAATTAAAATGAACCTATGTTCTATATTATACTAGAGAATTTTTCAGGAATAACAAGCAACGTGTACGGAGTGCATCGCGGAGCACCGCTCCGCGTGACACGGTGCAAACGCGGAGGCTCTTGGAATTTGGCCGTCCAGTAATTGTCCCCAACGTGGCACGCCATGCAACGCGGAGCTTGCACAGCGTGCCTCGGTGCAAACGCGCGTGACCTTCACCGGAATGTCAAGATCCATGTAATTAGGTCCAACGCAGCACTAGCACGATCGCTGACCCCTCTCCCGAAACTCTGAAATTAAATCTCCTGCGACTGCATCCGCGATGGCGTGAAATGGCTCCATCGCGGAGCCTCTTTATTTCTTGCTTCCCTTGGCCAATTCCTTGCTCGCTCCCAAGTCCGCTCGATTCCTCCCAACACATCTTAGCTTCATAAAAAGTACATTTTTCCTCGCAAACAACTAATCATGTTGGTTAGTATAAATTCACACTTTCCTACAATTTACATGAGAAAGTACAAACATTGTTGGATAAACAAGGCAAAATCGATGCATTTGAGTATCACTTGGTCATATAAATATGCCCTTATCAATAAGTAGACAACAAATCATCCCCAAGACCACGGTGTCGCCCACTCATTGACCGGCAATATGTTTTTCCGCTAATTAATTAAGGGATTTTCTGTAATTCTAAGTTCCTAAGGCCTAAACTACATTGTTTTAAGCTTAGTTAGGATTGTTTTAGAGGGTTTATCTCATTCTAAGCCATTCCTCTCCATGCATGCAAGACTAGAAGGTTCTTAGGGGTGATCAAGGGTAAAATGCATCAATTCTCCTTCAATTTTCTTTGGGCATTCAAGGAAGTGTATAAGATCAACTTACCCAGGTATGTGAGGCTATGAATTAGATCAACTTACCCATGTATTAAATTATGTTCTATGATCTATAGTCAGATTTTGTGACTATTTTGAATATAAATTTATAGATTTGAATTTAAATTCAACTATGCCCAATTATGTATGTTCATATGAAAAGTCAAGTTATGATTTCATTATAATCTTGCTCTAAATTAGTCCAAATTGTGATATATTCCTTATGATATGATTTCCCTGCTACTTATCATGGATTTATGAAATATCAAGTATATACATGTTTTAAGAGTATGAATGACTTTCATGATTTATGGA
The DNA here is from genome assembly GCA_018107945.1 of Datura stramonium. Classification (NCBI taxonomy): domain Eukaryota; kingdom Viridiplantae; phylum Streptophyta; class Magnoliopsida; order Solanales; family Solanaceae; genus Datura; species Datura stramonium. Next base: position 5,385 of record JACEIK010004880.1, read on the forward strand.
TTTATAATTTTTGCCGACTCACGGACCTTATTTCATGGCTAGTTCATCTGTTTCAAGCAATGTTATGCTCATTATGATTTAACTATCCTACAATCTCATGTATGTTTTCCCTATTATCATATGAGCACTATATATGTTTTGAGAGTAGTATTTAACATTGAGTAGACTCCGGGGTCCACGCATACCCCGAGTCTCAAAACTACGTGTCAATATGTTACACCCGTAAAATTGTTGAGACAGAGATAGCCTATTTCGCATGTTGGTTAAGAGTTTTTGAATTCCATACATGCTAGGTAAAGGCCCGGGAAAGATCGATAATAAACTGGCTTAACCATCATGAAGGAGCCGGCGAGCTCCCTCCGTGATGGTAATGTGTCACGGAGGGAGGGCGTCTGCGTTGGCCCTGTGAAACGTTGGCGCTGTCCAAGCTCAAGTATAAAAGCCTCCAACTTCGGTTTATTTCATTTAATCCTTATAATTTCCAGTGAGGAAGCCGAGAGAGAACGTAGGAGGACGAGCTCCTTTATAATTTTCGATCGATTACGCCACAACGCGGTCCAAACCAAATTAATCCCTGATACCGAGGTATTTAGCAAGAAGGAGCATTCCTACGGATTTAGTTTCACGAAATTCGGCCGGCAAATTGTCGCGCTTACCGAGCTAAGGTAGTGGAATTGCTCCAAATTAGTGTCGATGTACTCCTAGCCTTAAAGTGAGTATTTCTCCCTTCTGGACTTTCGAGAAATAGCAAGTTTTCGATCGTTTTTCGATAAACCAAAGTTTGGGCTATAAATACATCGAAAGTGATGTTTTCTTTCTAGAATATTATTGTATTTAGTTCTAATTGATATGTATATGAATGCAGCTGGGAGAAATAGTCAAGTACCGACCGAGCTTCGCTGCTAGTTGGAAGATCCAAGTGAAGGTATGTAAAGCCGCTTCGGCAAGCTAGTAACTCTAGCCTAGCATAATACAAGAAATCCTGTAATAGAATTTCCTGAGCTCTAATATTGAGTTTTGTGCGAATCTCGCAAACTGCCTTGCGTTGTTATATTATATTCAAATCAAAGTTAGTAAAACAAAGCAAAATGGCAAGATATTATTATTTCTCGTATTAATATAGTCTAGTATGCGTTTAGCAAGCATGTTTTATAATATTATGACATATATTCAGAATAAAAGATAGTAAAGCCATATATTCTGAATAAAAGATAGTAAAGTAATATCGCATTGCATGATAATATCCCTGATATTAGCATGCTAGATAGTATTCCGGCTACGTATAGCCATAGCGCTCAAATAGTATCTCGGCTACGTGATAGCCATACAAATGGTTAGGAGCATCTCGGCTACAAGATAGCCATACAGTCAGATAAGACCTCAGATTCAGTATAAAGCAAGATGAGAACCGCATAACACGGAAAGAGTCTGACAGAAACTGTACAAATAGTATTTCGCTTTAAACATGCTTGCTATATGTGGTCATTGATTGTTGAGACTTGATTGTGTCGTGAGGGAACCCTTGAGCGTCCTCGCCGCCCCTGGGTTGGAAACTGTGTCGCCCAATCGGTGGTGCGGGTATACGTCACTCAAGGAGTGGCATGTCGTCCGCAGAGGGATGAAGATGGGATAAAGCTTTCCCTATACTTGCTGATCGCCATAAAGACGCTTACTCCCGCTGTGCGCTTGTATCAAAGGAACAGATTTAAGATGTATACATACGTTTATAGATACATATAGGAGTCCTCCGGGCTCAGACACAGCTTATTTATAACAGTTCATAGCCCGAGCCGGAGACCCAAAGGGTCTGGTAGAGGTGCTCGTAGTTAGTAGATGAGTGGAGTGACTTATTTTTGGATGGTTTTGACCCTGGTAGGGGTATATAGATTGCTTGTTGGTTGGCACCTTCCGGCTTATGGGGCTGGTATTGGTCCTTGCTTGTTATATATGTATATATATGTTATTCATTAGTTAATAGACGTAAGATCGCCACGTTGACAGTAAGCTCCCCGCCTCACTTCAAGCATTTAAAAGCCTGCTCTCGCATTCTATCGCCCACAGATTCAAATATCTTCGACTATCTCAAGAGTTTCTACTTATGTTGTTTATATTCAGATGTTTTCAGTTGCTCTACATACTGGTACCAAGTGGTACCGACTCCCGTTTGGGACGCCGCATTACTTGCCCGCAGTACTCATTGACGAGGAGGCGATCCTCGTGATTCCAGCGAGCTCATAGAGTCATCAGCTCCTGTCATCCGGAACTTGATATTGAGAGGTGTAGTTCATTTTCTTTTGTTGTACAGTATAGGTAAGTCGGGGCCCTGTCCCGACCATCTTATCGCATTCATAGAGGCTTGCAGATTGTATATACATATCTCCCTATGGTTAGTTGTGTCGGTCGTGTGGGGCCGTGCGTATGTTTAGCTGACTAGTATGATGTTCGTGTTGGATGTGTGGGGCCGTATTCAGATAGTAGTGGTAACCTTGCCAGTCACGTAGATGTTCAAGTTGTTCCTCATATTGAGTTAGAGATAACTAGACAAAGATGGTGGCCCGTATAGGTTCCCTTTATGATTGTGTTCTGGTTAGCCGATGTTTACAGATAGGTGGCTGAGGGGCTCCAGTCGGCCGAGGCTGTATTTACAAACCGTTATATCGCCCGTTGTTTCCAGGAATCTCGAGATAGAGCAAGCCAGGCACCAAATGTGCTAAGGCTCACCGGATTAGCAGTCCAGTCCTACTAGGGCACTAGGGGCCCGGGGCCGCACCCCTAAGGCGGGGCGTGACAAACTTGGTATCAGAGCAGGTCGTGTCTCAGGGAGTCTGCAAGTCGTGCTAAGTAGAGTCTTGTCTATGGATGTGTTGTGCACCACATACTATTATAGGCAGGAGGTTGCAAGGCATGATAGGATGGTTACTCTTTCTTCTCATTTAGTCGCTCTATAGAGCTAAGATGTAAAGATAGGGTCGAGTCCCTAAAACTTCACCATATTCTTGAATACAGATCCAAGTCAGACCAGCGATATCCTATTTCAGGCAAAAGATCAGATATAGCAACAGGAGAGGGCACCAGCCAGTTACAAGGTAATTACGCAGCTAGAGGAGGTATTAGCGACCTCCCAATGTGATACCTTTATCGGGTGTTCATTCCCGCGATATTTCATAACATCAGAGTAGGAAGGAAGCATAACGTACATACGAGTTGATTTTATTTGTTAGAAATATAAGATCTGATTAAGATAATAGATAATACCAGATTATCAAATAAGTGTGAGAAAGAGAGGAAATGCGTGATTCCCACCTACCCTTTTTTAGATATGGCACAGCTCCATGTTTCCGTTTGTTGCGCAAGAAAAGGCTATTCCTACCTCTTAGTTTTGATTCCAGTATATAAAAGGCATAAGAATTCGAGGCAAGGTTTCCCAAAGTAAGCAGTAAGTGAAGAGGGATTGGTTGATTACAGAAAGTGTTAGAAAGCGTAAAGAGCCCCTATGATTACGTAAGTTGTGCAAACCTCACGGAATTCAAATGAGTAAGACTACTAGTTACTCAAGCAGGTGTAAAAGACCTGTCACTGATGAATGGCACAGTTAAGTTCGAGTCGGAAAAAGGCCAAGTCCGCCATAAAACGCTAACAACGGCAGGATATACCAGCAAGATAATAGTTATGATTTCTACGTGATACCGAAAGGTAGGGAGGTCATGGGACTAGATGGGTCTCGACCACAAGCCGAAGAAGTATAAGCTGACTTGACCAGTAACCTTATTAACAATGTAAGGCAGGTACCTCCAACCCCAAAGCTCAGCTTAAGCAAGATAAGGGGAAGAAGCAGGAATACCGCATTTTGTGGGGAAATTAGAATCACCCCAGATTGATAGAATATCGTGTATGAAGGACTAAGCCTGACCTTACGCTAAGAGGCGTAAAGATTGTGGTTTTAGTTACTGTATCCAGCCATGAGTTGTTGAAGAAACCAGCAACAATTTAGACTTGTGAATCCAAAGGCTGCCAAAGAAGATCTTATAACGGTTTCGATATAATGCGGTGACGCATCTAATGCATCTATAAGAGATAATACAACAGAGCCAACATAGTGAAGTCAGAATAGATGAAAATCCACTGAATGGATAAGAGGACAGGAGAGACTATTTAGACCGTAGAAGCTGTATATCATGTGCCGTATGAAATTCAAAGAAAGCATGTCGATTACGTATTACTACGTAATCTGGGCAGATGTGCCATGGTTATTGATATATATGTGTACAGATAATGATATGCCGTGAGTGTACTGCCAATAGAGGTACAATCACATTGCATTCTCGGTTAGCTACTAGGAAGTGATATACGATTGCACTGCAGGACCCTCGCCAAAAAAAGAGAAGAGAAGAGAAGGGGTAGGTTATGTGATTCACGTATGAAGCCATATAAACCTTTCTCGCCCGCTATTGAGTTAACTGACTTATACGTTTGTTGACAGATCTAGGCTTTAGAAGCTTACAAGAGTTAGTAGCCTGAATCAGGTGGTTAGATGATCAGGCGCAGTTAGGACGGTCTAACGACCACCCGGGCGCTTGTATTAAAGGGGAAGCATCCCTAAAGATCAAGAATACTAGACGCATTTAACCAAATTAGCGACCGAATAGGCATACTTCAAGAGGTTAAAATACTGCACTTTTCTAGTATGTTAAGTGGTCGTACATCGCTTTCCCAACCTTAGGTGAGGAGTCAACCTTAGCAGCTATTACGGAACACCCTACGTTTCCACGCAAACTGGGCCCCAATCGACAGTTCGCAAGCACCCTAAGAAAGGGTCCACATCAAGAGGTTTGCGATGGGCACCAGTACTTCGCCCGGTTCTCGCACGACATCTGTGGATACGAGCCCTAGCAGAAGTCCGCCTTACTGAATGGCTCATAAGACCGAGAATTTCCAAGAACAACAGTATAAATCCAAGTGGATACGAACAAGGCGAAGAAATTGGTAGGTACTGTTAGCACAAGGTTTACTAAGACAAGGAGATTAGTAGATTCCCCGTGAAGATCCGGGTAGATTGATCCTGAGAGTAAGTCCGATTAAGCCCAAGTCTACGCTTGTTCAAGAAGAACAGCGCTAGATGTCCACAACTCAGCTATGCATGACCTACGATGCTCGAGTAGGACATTTAGAAGCATTGTTAGACTACTTTAGCATTCTGCAAGTTATTCAACCCAGCTATTCAACATTATGCAAGGTTATTCAAACAGATTATTAGAGATCATGACTACATCGTGATCCTCTAATCGACATACGAGCACATGGTGCGTATCGTCTTTCAAAGGTCCTAAAACAAGTAGCCTTAGCACGCGCTGTGAAGGCCGCATAGCTCGCCGTACCGGTAGACTACCTGTCGCTCCGGCATGATAAGCCAGTATGAACGTTAATTATATGCCAAGTTCTCTAAATGTGAATATTCGTATCAATCAAGAAGGGTCAATGTAGTAACAAACGACTCGTAGCCATAAATCTATGGGGAGTTTGGCATACTGAAGCCGAACAAATGGGAATTGCTCGGGAAATACACCAACTAGCTAGTTTAGCCCCGTGTAGCAGAAACAGAGGGCAATAGAGGGTAATCTCAGAACACCGTTGTGTCATCCATGGTTGTGGAGGTAAAAGAACGATAAAGATGAAGATCCCGACTGTCCAAATTTTAAGGACAAGACCAAGAAGGGAAAGCGCCGTATTTTCGTATAACTGAGGATGAAGTGCTGTATGTAACGGCTGCCTCTAAATCAGATATTTCGGGGCTTCGTCAGCGATTATGAATGAGGCATATTGGCGCCTGTATTCTCTCCACCTTGGCATGATAAATGTACCATGATATCAAGCAAATTTACTGTGGCCAAGTATGAAAAGAGAAATAGCCGAATTTATAGCCCAATGTCCTAACTGCCAACAGGTAAAAGGCTTTACACCAGAAACCGTGCGGGTTAACTCGTAGACATAACCGTGCCTCCGGAAATGGGAAGTAAAAGTGAACATGGACTTTGCAGCGTGATTACCCTGCACTGCATATTAGGGCATGATCCATGGGTAATAGTTGACAAAGTTGACAAAATGCTTACTTCCTGCCAAAGGGAGTTACTTTCTCTGCCGAGGACTATGCCAAATTGTATATCGTAGGAATAGTTATATTACACGGAGTACCATTATCTATTATTTCTATTAAGGGAGAACAATTTACATCTAAATTTTGCAATATTTCGTAGAGGTTTGGGAACACAGACACTTGAGCACGCATTCTCCACCTCGTACATGGACAAGTTGAACGCACTATTCAGACTCTTGAGGATATGGTGTGTGTGCTAGATTTTGGAGGTAGCCGGATGAGCATTTGCCACGATTGAGTTTGCTTATAATAATAGCTATCACTCACCTATCCGCATGGCGCCTTGAGGAATCTGTATGGGCAATGCAGACGGCTGGCTGGTTTGAAGTGGGAGAGTCAACATGATTGGGCCATACATCATTCAACAGTCAGAGGAGGATAAAGCGATCGAGAACGCCACTGACCGCACGTGAGCCACCGTAAATCATATGCCGATGTGCGACGCAGACCTGAATTTGATGTAAATGACTAGGTAATTTTGAAAGCATTCCGATGAAAGGGGTGATGAGATTCACAGAAAGGTAAGCTCAGTCCGAGATTCGCTGGGGCCTTATCAGATTCGTGGCCAAGAATAGGCCAAGTGGCATATGAGTTGAACTTGCCTCCGAATTAGAATCCGTTCATCCGGTCTTTCACGATCTATGCCGAGGAAATGCATAGGAGACCCATCCAGAGCGGGGCCCCACCAGACGTCCGGGTTATGGAAGAGCTGAACTATGAAGAGGTTCCAGTAGCTATCTTAGACTACTGTGATTCGTAGATTGGAGAACCAAAGATATGCCATCTATCAAGGTACTCGTATGCAATGTGAACCGAGAGGAGATGATTTGGGAGGCGAGAAAGATAAAATCAGATATCTTTACTTATTTCAAGCATAGTCACCAAGAGGTATGCTATATTGTTATTTTATAATATATGTATAAATGAGATATTCGATTCCAATCTTTCATGTGATGAATACTATAGATTGTGTGGAGTAAATTCCGATCTGACTCTTTTCTCTGCATTTCCGTGCCCTTGAGATAGTCCATATAATATGTAAACTAAACTTTTTCTAGAAACAAGTTGAGTAAGTTGGGAAGTCCTTTAGATAGGAATTTACATTCGAGACTACCGTTCTTAAGGGGGAGAATGTTACACACCGTAAAATTTCCAACACGTAGATGGCCTATTCGCATGTTGGTTAAGAGTTTTGAATGCCATACATGCTGTAAAAAGGCCCAGGAAAGACTAGATAAGAATCCGTCGAACCATCGCGGAAGGAGCCGGGCAGAGCCCTCTGCGATGGCAACGTGTCACGGGAGGGAGTGGCCTCCGCGTTGGCCCCGTGACACGTTGGCTCCGGTCTGTGCTCAAGTATAAAAGCCCAACTTGGCTTATTTCATTTAATCCATATAATTTGCATAGGAAGTCGAGAGAGAACATAGGAGGACGTTCCTTTTATAATTTTCGATCGATTACGCCGTCAAACGCGGTCCAAACTCAAATTAACCTCGCATTAATGAGAGGTATTTAGCAGCAAGGAGCATTCCTACGGATTTAGTTTCACGAAATTCGGGTCGGGCAAATTGTCATGCTACCGAAAGCTAAGGTAAGTGGAATTGCTCCAAATTAGTGTCGATGAACTCTAGCCTTAAAGTGAGACACCTCTAGACTTTCTCGAGAAATAGCAAGTTTTCGATCGCGATAAACCAAAGTTTGGGATATAAATACATCAAAAGTGATGTTTTCTTCTAGAATATTAATGTATTTAGTTCAAATTGATATGTATATGAATTCGCTGGGAGAAATAGTCAGTATCGACTGAGTTTCACTGCTAGTTGGAAGATCCGGCGAAGGTATGTGCCGCTTTTCAAAGTGTTAGTAACTCTAGCCTAGCATAATTCAGTGAACTCCGTAATAGAATTTTTCGGAGTCGAATATTGAGCTTAAAGTGACCAAGAACTCGTCTTGCGTTGTTATATCATATTTAGTCCGAAAGCTAGTAAAATAGTGCCAAATGGCGATATATTATTTCAAACTTAGTATAGTCCAAAGATGCGTTTAACAAGCATATTTTATATATTATGACATATATTCGAATAAAAGTTAGTAAAGTAATATACACGTACGTATAATATCCTGTATATGCATACTAATAGAGCCGCTACAAGATAGCCATTGGGCCAATGCATAGTATTCAGCTACAAAAGATAGCCATAATGATAGTATCTCGGCTACGGTATAGCCATACGATAAGATCCTATATTCGTGATAAAGCAAGATGAGAATCAAAGAATACGTAAAGCATTTAGAATAAGAAACTGGGAATATATAGTATTTTCCGTTTAAATATACTTTGCTATATGTGATTATTGATTGTTGAGACTTGATTGTGTCGTGAGGGCACCTTGAGCGTCCCGCCGCCCGGGTTGGTGTAACCTGTCGCCCACCGAGCGGGTGGGTACAACGCCACTCCAGGGAGTGACATGCCATCCGCAGGGACGAAGATGGGATGAAGCTTTCCATATCAGCCGACGCATAGCAGTATAGTTTACCCCGTTGTGCGCTTGCGCCTGTGAACATTTCGCATACGATACGCTACGCTACGTGATATAATACGTAAGTCCTCCAAATTTCATACGCTTATTTAACAGAGGCTATAGCCCGAAAGCCGGAGACCCAGGAGGCCGGTAGAGGTGCTCGTAGTTAGTAGATAAGTGAGTGACTTATTTGGATGGTTTTGACCCGGTAGGTATATAGATTGCTTGTCGGTTGGCACCCTTCCACTTATGGGGCCGGTATTGGTCCTTGCTTGTTATATATGTATATATATGTTATCTATTAGTTAATAGACAGCAAGCTGTCACGTCTTGCTGTGTACGCTCCTACCTCACTTTCAATACAGAAAAGCCCGTCGCATTCTATCGCTTCCTATAGATTCGTATATCTTCTACTATTCGTAGTTTCTACTTATGTTGTTTATATTCGCATGTTTTCATTGCTTTGCATACTTGGTACTAATGGTACCGACGCCCGTTTAAAAGCATTACTAAAGGCCTGCAGGGTACTCATAGACGAGAGGCGATCCTGATTCCATCAATCTCATAGAGTCAATGCCCTCGTCATCCGCGGGAGTTTGATATTCAGAGGTGTAGTTCATTTTCTTTTTGTTGTACAAGACGGCAGGCTGCCCACTCCACCATCTTATCAATACTTATAGAGGCTTGCAGATATTGTATATATATATCTCCCTGTGGTTAGTTGTGTCGGTCGTGGTGGGCTGTGCGTATGTTTACGTCTAGTATTGATGTTCGTGTTGGCCGTGTGGGGCCGTATTCGTATAGTAGTGGTGACCTTGCCGGTCACGTAGATGTTCAAGCTTCCTCATATTGAGTTAGAGATAACTAGATAGCATGGTGGCCTTGTTTGCCCGCATAGTTCCCCTTTTGTGATTGTGTCTCTGTTACCGATGTTGTGTGCAGGTGGCTATAGGCCCCGCTTCGCCGGGAGGTCAGATGATGCACTGCTATATAGCCCGGTTGTTTCTAGGAATCTGAGATAGAGCCAGCCAAGCACCAGATGTGCTTAGGCTCACTAGATTAGCACCCAGGTCCTACTAGGGCCGCAGGCCATACTCCTCAAGGCTAGGCGTGACAATAGCCATGATGGGACCTCCTCGAGACCTGCCCTCGTTTTCTCGAATGGGCCTTTCATGAGTGATATCACACCTCTTTCCATGGTTTTACCCTTGGAAAGCTACGAGCACCGCCGTGATCAGGGTTTACCATGTGACGGGGCTCCATGTGTCCTAATGTGGGGTATGTCGGTTATAAGAATCTCTCATTGTTCCTCATGATTCATGTATGGTTATGTTCATGTACTTTGGCTCAAGTCATGTTTAATAAAGCTTTCCTCTTCGACATCATTATGATCGATTTACAAATATTTTGAAAAACCTTGACCCTTTTGTTTACATTATGATCATGTTTTCCTACTCTTATAAAATCTTATGTATTTTGACTGGCCCGTTTACTTACCTTGCATACTCGGCACATTCCAAGTATTGACAACATACTCTATGTTGTATCATTCTTCATGATATAGGTCCGAGAGATCGTGCTCACCCGCATCTTTAGTCTTGCTTCCCTCTCGACATGTCCAAATTTAGCATGGGTGAGTCCTCACCTTCCAAGGACATTCAAGATAATGAAGTTGTTATGTTTACAGCTGCACTTGTCGAGTTAGCTTGGGATGTTGTCCCATCAACTCATTAGATATGTTAGAGGCGTTTAGACATTATGTAGAAACCAATTTGTCATGTGTATGGTTCTATTCCTAATTTGATTTATATGCAGACGTCCATTATTATGTATGTTGAACTTCCGCTTAATATGTTGAGCTTATATGTTATGTTCATGCCATAGGTCGACTTGGAGCCTGTCAGTTTCTTATCCCGTGTCTCGATCCAGGTCCTAGTTGGGGTCACGATAAACTTGGTATCAAAGTCTTAGGTTTTGAAGTGTCCTAGGTGTCCGTAAAGTTGCTAAGTAGAGTCTTTTCATGGGTGAAGTGTGCCACACTTATGATGAAGAGGCTATGAGACACTAAGGAAATGCTTCCCTTTTTTCATGATCTAAATCGTTTGATGAAATGTCTTCATCCTTCAACTCGTGCTATACGCGTTTGCGGAATCATGGTTCCTCAAAAGTTAATGGAAGAAGAAAAGGAAATGGAAATGGCCATGAGAATGATAATAGAGGGCACAAGTAGGTCTCACCAGCCCATGAGGAGCACGAACCCAAGCTGAAGGCTGTTTCATGTAGAGTTCAGGGCAACCATTCAGATGTTAGCCCAGGCCTTGATCGTCTAGGTCAATCAGCAGGCGGTAGCGCATGTCCCGTAACGGAATGCGGCGGCTAAAGACTTAGGATTTTCCGAGGATGAACCCTTTGGACTTTCTTGGGTCAAAGGTGGACAAGGATTCACATGAGTTTATTAATGAGATCTGTAAGATCACCCAGATCATGGCGGTGACCGGAGAAGAGTGCATCGATTAGCCTTGTATCGCTAAAAGAGGTTGTGTGCATCTAGTTTAAGCAATGGAAGGATAGCAGTAGTTGGAGCAGCCCTATTGGTTAGGAGGAGCTTCATGCCGCATTTCTAGATCTTTCTTCCCTCGTGAGATGAGGGAGATTAAAGCAGCGGAGTTTGTGAACATGAAGCAGTGGTGAAACATGATAGTCCCGGAGTATGCATTGGAGTTCACTCGTTTGTCTGGGCATGCACCAAAGCTTGTGGTTGATCGAGAGCTCGGGTGAGTGTGTTTGTACATGGAATGGCGAACTACCGTGGAAAGCATTAGAAAATCTCCATGCTTCGTCAGGATATTGATTTTTCTTGTGATAGTTTTGCGCGTCAATGATGGAGGCGTTGCATTTGAGAGAGAGGCTAAGAGGACCAAGATGGACAATGGTTCACTTAGCAGAGATCCGATGGCGATCACCGCTTCAGCCTAAGCAGAGGTTGTCGCCCCGGCACTATCATCAACCAGTGCCCCGTCGAGACTCATACGTGATCAGAGAGGTAGAGCGTTAGTCTTGAGGGGCTAGGAAAGCATTGCGGGAGATCACACTTTCCTATCTTGTACAAAGTGTGGAAAGAATCACCCAGGAAGGTGTTTAGTTGGCTCAGACGCCTTTTCCGGTGTGGAAAGCCCGGACACAGACTTAGGGATTACCCTTCAGCCAGAACAAGTGATGGTGGAGTTTGTACCCCAGCTGCTCGTTCAGTAGCTCGCAAAGACGTCTTCCAAAGAGGTGCTTTACCATTCGAACTAGCAACCAGCCTGCATTAGGTTTTATGCACTCTCTTCTGCATGATAGGAGCAGGAAATTTTGCCCGATGTGGTGACTGGTATGTTATGAGTATTCCACCTAGATGTATATGCATTGTTAGATCCAAGAGCTACTTTGTCGTTTGTGATACCCACGCTGTTAATAGTTTTGGAGTAAGTCCCGAAATCTTAATAGAACCTTCGTTTTTACTCTAGTTAGTAAATTAGTTTTAGCTAGATGGGTATATAGAAACTTCCCTATCACAGTACTTCAGAATGTCACCTCAACTGATTAAGTAGAGTTAGCCATGAACGATTTTGATGTTATCCGCATGGATTGGTTATTTGCATGTTATGCCTCGGGCCAATTGTAGAACCCGTGCAAGAGAGTTCATATTTCCTGGTGATTCTCGCTTTAGAGTGGAAGGGTGGTTCAAGCTTGTGCTTGTAGGTCACTTCATTTCTATCTTAAGGCCAGAAAGATGATTTTTAAGGGCTGCACGGCCCATTAGGGTTAAGGGATGCTACGTCCAAAACCCCGACTATCTAGCCGCCTCGTAGTGTGTGAGTGCCTAGAAGTGTTCCTGCATGATCTACCTAAAATCCCTCCAGAGCGGAGATTGATTTTTTATTGACCTTCTTCCTGATACGCAACCTGTATCTATTCCTACTTACATAATGGCTCCAGCTGAGTTAAAGGAGTTGGAGGAGCAAATGAAAGATCTCTTAGACATGATTTGAAGAGTAATTTCAAGCAAATCCGCAAGAAGGATGGTTCTCTTCGTATGTGCATTGGTTATTGGCAATTGAAAAAGTTACCATCAAGTATAGGTATCCTCTTCCCAAGATTGATGATTTGTTTGACCAACTTCAGGGTGCGAAGTGCTTTTCAAAGATAGATCTCAGATCAGGATACCATAAGCTCGGGTTCGAGAGTGACATCCCGAAGATAGCCTTCAAGACTCGGTATGGTCATTGTGAGTTTCCAGAAGTTATGTCATTTGACTAATGAATGCTCATACAAGTTCTATGGATTTGATGAACATGGTGTTCAAGTCGTACTTTGATATGTTCATGATTGTGTTTATAGATGATATTCTCTATAAACTCTGAGGAGGAGCATGCCGTCATTTGATGGTGGTGCTACGTAACCATAAGGATCGTGCTGTATGCTAAATTAAGTAAATGTAAGTTTTGGTTAACCGGTGGCATTTTTTGGTCATGTGGTGTCAAGTGAGGGAGTACAGGGTGTAGACTCTTAGAAGATATAAGCTTATGGAAGAATTGGCCTACACCGGTGAATACTGTAGATATCGTGAGTTTTCTTGGGTTTAGTCAAGTTACTATCGAAGGTTTGTTGAGTGGTTTTCATCTATTGCAACACCATTGACCAAACTTAATCAAAAGAAAGTGAAGTTCCAATGGTCGGAAGGCTTATGAAGAGTTTCTAAGACTTGAAGACCTCGACTCACCTCAAGACTTGTGTTGACCCTACCTAAGGGAACCAAGGTTTGTATTATATTGCATACTTCGAGGATCAACCTTGGTTGTGTGTTGATGTAGCATGGTAAAGTTATAGCATATACTTCCAGGAAGATGAAGGCCCATGAAAAGAACTATCTGACTCATGATCTCGAACTTGGCGTTAAAGTATTTTCCTTTGAAGATTTGGAGACACTATTCGTATAGGGTCCATGTGGATGTTTTTACGGACCACAAAAGCCTACAGTACATGTTCACCCAAAAGGATTTGAATCTTCTTCAAAGAAGGTGGTTGAAGCTACTAAAGGATTATGACATGAGTTTCCTTTACTCTCTGGGCAAGGATAATGTGGTGGTGGACACTCATAGGAGGCTTTCCATGGAGATAGTGTCCCATATGGACGAGGAAAGGAAGGAGCTAGTGAAGGATGTGCACGGGTTTGCACCTGCCAGGAGTTCGCCTGGTTGATTCGACAGGATGGTGGTGTAATTGTTAGAACTGGATTAGAATCATCTTTGGTGTCTGATGTTAAGGATAGAAAAGATAAGCATCCTATTTGGTGAAGTTGAAGGAAGTGGTTCGACTAGAAGGTTGAAGTTTTCTTTCAAGGGGGAGGTGGTGTGCTCCAATATCACGGTTGTTTGTGTGTATCGAATGTTGGTGACTTGAGGAAGCGGATGTTGCATGAAGCTCATGGTTCCAGATAGTCCATACATCCAGCTGCCACCAAGATGTACCGTGACCTACCGAGAGTCTATTGGTGGAATGGCATGAAGGACATAATGGGGTTTGTGGCTGCGGTCCCAATTGTCAGCAAGTGAAGGTTGAGCACCAGAGACCATGAGGTGTACTTCAAGACATCAGTATTTCTACTTGGAAGTTGAAGGAGATCAATATGGACTTCATCACGTGGCTGCCTCACTACCGATAATATGACTACATTTGGGTGGTTGTGGATAGGTTGACAAAAGCAGCTCATACCGAATTATGAAACGAGTTGGCAAGGTAGCATATGAGTTGGATTTGACCTCAAAATTAGCGTTAATTCATCCAGTTTTCCATGTATCACTCTTAAAGAAGTTCTTGGTGACTCGGCCCAGTTGTTCTGGGAGTGTAGGTGTGAAGGACAACCTTCGTTATGAGGAGGTTTTGGTGAAATACCAGACCGTCAGGTTCATAAGATAAGAAACAAAGAAGTAGCATCAGTCAAGATCTTATGGAGGAAACAACATGCCGAGGGAGCTACCTGGGAAGTAAAAGCAGATATGATGGCTAAGAACCCGCATCCGGTCCTTCCGACTACGCTTTCGGGCTTGAGGTATTAGTTTCTCCTTAGTACTCTATTCATTTTCATGTTCGGTTCATGTACCCCAGTTTCGTTCATGTCAATAAACATATGTGTGATTTAGGAATTTAGTTCAGTCATGTAGTTCAACTTGGAGTTAGTCATCTACCGCTTTCTGTGATGTATGTTTAGTATTTGAGTATGATGATTGCATTTATCTGCCGCATGTTTTCTAACATTTGAGATGAATGTTCCCAAGGGGAGATATTGTAATACCCTGAAAACTCTAAGGTCAGACCCAAGATTTGAAATAGAGAAAATAGAAATTCTCCTTCACTAAGTCACATGACGAGTCATCCCATGACTCGCCAAGAACACCACTCTGTCGTTACATGACTCACAGTGAAAGATTTGGACTTGGTTGAAAATTTGGGATTTGAGGTAATACGGGTGTGACCACGGGTCGTGGTCAACACCATGAGTCGCTAGTGATCCGTGGTCAAAAGGTGCTTGGATTGGAAATTGGGCGTTGGTGGTAACGGTGGGTCAACACGAGAGTCGTTGGGTACACCATGAGTCATGGTGACCTCGATGAAAAAGGGCAGTGTCAATCATGACAGGCAGACGACGAGTCATCCCCTAGACCACGAGTTGTCCAGTCCCTCGTTGGGACTAGCAGTATGTTTTTCTTAGAATTTATTGCGTCTTTTCATACTTAAGTTCAAAGGCCTAAACTACGTTTTAAGCTAGTGAAGGATTGTTCTAGAGGGTTTAGCTCATTCTAAATCACCTCCTCTCCATGCATGCAAGACTAGAAGGTTCTTAGGGGTGATCAAGGCTAAAATCTATCAATTCTCCTTAAATTTCCTTTGGGCATTCAAGAAGAGGTAAGATCAACTTTCCCAGTATAAGAGATGAACAGAGTTCCTATCACTCTCATGCCCTAAACTCTTCTCAAATTCCATGGACTTTTCAGATTATAAAAATTCAAGTTTCATGATCTTATGGAGTTTTTCCAATTCTTGTGAAATTCTTTATGATCTATCAATGGGTGAATCCCTTTCATGTATTAAATCATGTTTTATGATCTATGGGCAGATTTTGTGACTATTTGGAATATAAATTTATAGATTTGAATTTAAATTCAACTATGCCCAATTATGTATATTCTTATGAAAAGTCAAGTTATGATTTCATTATAATCTTGATCTAAATTATCCCAATTATGATTTATGCCTTAAGGATATGATATCCCTCAAGTACTTATCATGTATTTATGAAATCTCAAGTATTTACATGTTTTACAAGTATTCATGAATTTCATGATTTACGGATTTGTGATTTTGGCTGACCCACGCCTTATTTCATGGCTAGTTCACGTATTTCAAGCATGGTTATAATTATTATGATTTAACTAGCCCATGAATCTCATATATTTTTTCCTATTATCATATGAGCACTATCTATGTTTTGGGAGTAGTAGCACTTAACACCGAATAGACCCGGAGTCCAAGCATACCGAGTCTCGGTAACTACGCGCCAACGTAGCCATGATGGGACCTCGAGACTGCCCCTTTTTTCCGAATGGGCCTTTCTGCGAGTGACATCACACCTCTTTCCACGGTTCTACCCTTGGCAGGCGAACCTCCCGACTAGGGGCTTAATGGTGATCGGGCTCTATGTGTTCTCATGTGGGGTATGTCGGTTATAAGAATCTCGCATTGTTCCTCATGATTTATGCATGGATATGTTTGTTACTTTGGCTCAAGTCATGTTTAATAAATATTTCCTCTTATGATTATGATTATGACTGATTTACAAATGTTTTGAAAGACCTTGAACCTTATGTTTACATTATGATATTTACATTATTATCATACCTACTCTTATGCATTTTAATCGTCTGCTTATTTCCTACTTGCATACTGCATATTTCCAAGTATCGACCGCGCATACTCTATGTCAGATCAAGCCATGATACAGTTCGAGAGATAAGTCTCACCGCATCTTTAGTCCTGCCTCCCTCTCAGACCTATCCAACTAGCATTGGTGAGCCTCATCCTTTAAGGACATTTAGTATCCGTAGTTGTTATGTTTCTTACGCTTTAGACTTGTCGAGTTAGTTCGGAATTTGTCCCATCAACTCATCGATATGTTAGAGGCTTTTAGACGTTATGTAGAAATCATTGTCATGTATGATTCTATTCTAGTTTGATTTATATGTAGACTTCGTTATTGTGTATTGTTGAACTTCCTGCGCTTTATTATGTTGAGCTTTGATATTATGTTCATGCCATGGGTCAAACTTTGAGCCTCTCAGGGTTTTCGTCCCATGTCTCGATCCGGGTCATGAACTCCTGGACGTGACAATGAGACCGGGAACCTTGCAACCCCTAGCCTGTTCTAAGTGCTAGGCATGACTCTCAAAACATGTATAATGCTCATATAATCATATTCTAGAAAATAACTTGAATCTGAACATTTGAGGAGTCTTGACTCCAAAATATATTATAACTGATCTTGTTAGCTTGGCTAAATCATAAAATCAACTTTCCTTTTGTGTGGGCATGCCCAAGCCTCAAAATCATGCATATTTAAAATAGAATTCATTGATCCAAATCATATATTCATACATGTGTAATTTATAAAACATTCGCACATGCTAGATGTCTCATCATACTTTAAATCATAAATCATAAACTCAACTTTTCACGAACTTTCATAATTTGGGCATAATCTTCTAGAATTTGAAATCATGAATTTGTAATCAAAACATGCTTAAAATCTTCCCATGAATCTTAAAATATCTTTAAAACATAAAAGAAATTGACCCATAAACAATTGATAGAGAATCTTATAAAATTAGGTTAAAACTCCTTTTTGATCATAACTTGGATTGAGACTTTATTCATGAAATTTAGGAGAATTTGAGCATGAGAGTGAAAGGAAGCCTCATTGGGGGAGTTGAACTTACACCTGACTTTGAAAGCCCAAGAGGTTATGAGAAGAAATTGAAGAATTCTAAACTTGATCTTCAATGGGGAATTCCTAATCTTACATGCATGGGAGGGAAATGATTTAGAATAGATTTAACCCCTTTAAAACACCTCTTTTAGAGCTTAAAATGACATAGTTTATGGATTAAGATCTTTTAAATTACGAAAAAACCTTTACTAATTTCACAAAAAATTTCACACTGCTAGGAGTCATGACTGACACCACGAGTCATACCTTACGATCACGACTCGTGGTTGGCTCGTAGTTACCACTATATCCTAGCTTCTAAAGCCTCTATGGATTAAACCATGAATTGTATCATCAAACGATGGATCGTTAGATCCATCCATTACCACTTTTTCTAAAATCTCTGCCCCTTCCTATGAGTGTAAGGAAACCACGACTTGTTGTTCGGCCACAACGAGTCGAACCATGACATGTACCTTCCAACATTATTATCCTTTAAACCAACCAATGAATCCTTACCATGATTCGTTGTTTACCATAATGATTCGATCAAGAGTCATACCTTCCAGGCATGACATAAGTAGCTTCCTATGACTCCTAACTATGACTCATGACATGATCCTGATGACTCGTACATTGACTTGTTGCCACTGAACTCCCAAGCAGGTTCACCATGAACACTTCCCACGAGATGTACCTCCTCACCATGACTAGTACCATGAGTCGCCTTGTGAATTTTTTTTCATTTTTTCTGTTGATCACCTTTCTTCTGAATCCCAAGACTAGTCTTAGGATCTTTTGGGATATTATAAGGTTCAGCCACCGAGTAGGTTAGGAGATTCCAAGGACCTGTGTCTCATAACTATATTCCAAAGATATAGGTAGGTATTCATATTTGGAACCTCTCAAGAGAGCATTTCCCCCCATCCGAGAGCACACCAGTGATATCAAAACTTAATCGCTTCGCCCTGGCAAGTCTTAGTACGACTCTGTCTATGTGAGCGAGATAGTTGAGGCATCATGTAAGCTCTATCGTGATGGTGCTTGTTATGATGAGTCCTTCCATTATTCCTCATGCTTTTAGTTACTCATGTTCATGTCTTCTCATGTTATGTTTTATCGCATATTTGACCAATTGAACAGTTTATGAGGTTTCATTTATGATTTCAAGTATGGTAAATGATATGGCTTGTATTTTCAAACCTTGGGTCATTATGTTTCACTATGATGAACATCTCGTGATTGCGATTACTTCAAGAATATGAATTTTAAAGCATGTTGTCCTTTACTTCATGTTCTAGCTTGTCTTATATTCATGATTTCATCCTATCATTTTTACAAGCATGATTTATGTTTTCTGCGTACTCAAGACATTCAAAGTACTGACTGCATATTCTATGCTATACGTCTCATGATATAGGTTCGGGTGACCAGTCTCGCTCCCGATGTTAGCTTGCTCCTCTCTAAGTCTAGTTCATCTCCCACTTTGGTGAGTCGTCATAATCCAAGCTGACAACAATTTTGATTATGTTTCTTTTGCTTAAGGTTTGGTTTAGTTCCAGACTTAGCGAGCTAATTTGGGGTGTTGTCACATCAGCTCATCTTATATTTAAAGGCTTTCAAAGTGACGAATATATGATCAATACAGGACTTTTTGTTCCTTGCCTTATGTTTTTTATGTCATATATCGCTGTAATTCCGCTTGTGTTATGCTCATGTCTTACTTTCCACTTTAGATATTCTCTCTTGTTCATGTTATGTATGTACTATGGGTTAATATAGAGCCATTCGTGGGTTCTAGGTCCCATGTCTCCCCGGGACCTATGCTTGGGTCATGGCAAAAAAATTCAAGCTTAAATCTAGTGTTGGATTCTTCAAAATTAAAAATTTATCCCAAAATAGCTTTGTATTCAGCTGCTTACCAAAGATATCATCTTTGCTTTCTAACTTACCTTCCTAGGATCGTTTTCCACTTTGAGCTTAAAAGGCTCTCCCATTCTAAGAGCCTGCCCTTGGCTGGAGATGGTGCCTTCTTCGTTGAAGATGGTGTCTTGTTTTCCTTCTAGTTCAAATCTGTTGAGCCAAAAGGTCAATTAGCCCGCTTCATTTCCATTTAGTGTTCCATCCATTTTTGCAATGTTCATACTTACTATTCCATCAATTTTTGTATTGTTTTCCTTTTTTGCTGGAATTGCTACATCATCCATTGATAGGATCTTTCGTGCTTTTCTGCTGAATTATCGTAATCGAAGCTTGGCCTCCTATCCATGATTTGTGCATGTTTAACAATCATGCACCGAAAGAACCTAAAATTTCCATCCAGTTCCTTTTATTTTTTGAGTTTTGTATTTTTTAGTATTTAAAATTTATTGGTCCGGCTAATTTTAAACTCACCTCTTGATGGTTATTTTTATTGAGCCGTTCTAATGTTTAATTCCCCTTAGTCCCTAACAGACTCCACTATTGTTATAAGTTTCATTTTCTTACGCTATCATGTACATGAGTTGATCCCTTATAGATCCCTACAAGTCTCTATATTTTATAGAAAAATCTTCACTATAGAGAATTTGTAGTGGCTGTTTTGCCAAAAAAGTATATGTAAAAACTTTTTCCCAAAACGTACCTGAAAATTTTAATATGTTACTAATGTACAAAATTAAACACCTCAAACAGGCCATTGAATTATGACTTATTAATTAATAAAAATTATTTTTTCATTCATCTCGAATCATGCACACATTATGAGGTAATTATAATTAGATAGTAATCCACTCATTTAATACTATTATAAACTAATAATTCACTTTTATTTCATCTTTTTATTGTCCTCTTCTTTTATATTACCTAATTAAGGTGTATATGTATATTCCTTTTCATTAAAGATGCTGGCACAATTCAACAAATATATGATTATGAATGAAGAGATTTAAGAAAAGTGGGAGGATCACTACGGGGTGAAAGATGCCGGAAGTGAAGTTGAGATGATTCGGACATGTATAGAGGTGATACTTCAGATATTCAAATGAGGAGGTATGAGGCTGACCATGGTGTGCCCGGAGAAGGAGAGGTAGGCCTAAGAATTCTTGAGGAAGTGATTAGGTAAGACAAGTCGGAACTTTAGTTACCAAGACATGGAGGATTGATAGAAGGGAGTGCGGAGGTCGAGACTGAGTAGGAGTATAGTAGGTTACCGAGCATCTTTTCTTTTTTGGTCTAGGAGAAGCTAGCTTCATTTTTATGTTTGTCTATTTTTAAATCTCTCTTGTCACTACTATTTGTTTCTTCTATTTTGTTATATTGAATCTTAAGTCATTGCACTGCTTTTGTACTTTTTCATGTCTTCTTTGAGCCAGGATTTATCAAATATAACTCTTTTCCATCTTTTACAAGATAAGTGTAAGATCAACACTTTATCTTTTAAAATTATATGTTGGATTATTTAGAGAATATAATGAGTATTGTTGTTTTAAGGGGTAAATAACTCAGTTACATTACCTAGCTTTGTGGATGACGTCAATTGTTGATTAAAGAAAATAGAAGGCCAAAACTAAAAAGCGGAAGAAAGGGGATATGGAATTGGATTATTTTGAACTCCATTTAATCAAGAAAACAAAACATAAATATGACAAAGATAAATACCTAAAAAGCTGCATGATGTTGCCCTTTTTTATTCCCTTAAGAGTGTCTCAAGTAGTGAGTTTATCGAACTCGTGTTCTCCAAATCTTCTTTTTTCCTTCACTTTTCCACCGTCTTCCCAAATCAAGATTGCAAGTTTCAACTACTTCACCACTCGCAGATTTTTTATCATGCAACGCAATTTTTCTCAAATTGCTAATTGTTTTTGTTATTTTCCACTCAACCCTCGAGAAAGTGTCGAATGGTGTGAATTTGATAGTTACAACTTGATCTCATTAGGAGGAAACCTATAGCTTTTCCCTCCCCCATGTACATAGGTTAGGCTCAATTGAGTCATCTTGGCTGAAAATGATATTGCATGTGATAAGATAAAAATTGTTATAGAATATATTAAATATATGTATATCCATTTTATGTTATTTAAAAAAGCAATAATTCGTTACTAGAATTATTAGAAAGAAAATACAATTACAAAGAAATCAAGCTAGTTTTGTTATTTGGGTGGTCAAGGAACATTTTTTCCTATAAATTAAGAGAGTATTTTCTTCTATTATGTATACCATTATACAAGAATTATAAAATGTCTCCTCCTCGAAGTTCTTAGTTTGCTTCTTTTATAATTTTTGTTTATAACATGTTATTAGCACGAGCCTCTAACTGTCTTCACAAAGAAGATTATATTCTAAGGTGTCATCCTTGATTAGGTTATCAGGTAACACCTATATTGTTCATTTTTCGCAGGTTTTATCTTTTATGGATGAAGGAAATTGCTTCAAGAAAGTAACAAATTCGTATGTCTCACTTTGCTTCCACTATATTCACTAATACTTTTAGATATCATGTTTTAATAGACACCATCTGTTAATATCCTAACTTCTAAGTTAATCACTTCATTAATTTTGATTATATATGTTCATCCTTGGCTAGCATACAATTATACAAGATATATACTTCTTATTTATAGAAACGGTGACATCTTATTTTATCAATTTTGAATAGTGACATACTAATTTTTGTCTTTTTGTAATGATTACGTCAATCATAAAATGTTTCACTATATATGCTTAACCATATTCATGAACAAAATGGTTACTGATGGGTTAACTTAATCATCTATTGATTATGTACTCAAATTATTCCATATCTTATACTTTTGAAATTTGTTTAAAGTGGTGGTTACATGGTATGTCATAATTAACAATTATTGGTTATCATGATGTACTTAAAATAGTTATTATCATTGTTATCTTATTATTCATGATATTAACTCAAGTATTTTTTTTATAACAATTTTCACTATGTAAATTTATAAAAATTTTAGTATTTGGCTCTTAATATTTGTGAGAAGAACTCTCATTGGTCATTGATATTGAAATTTATCTTGAGACTAAAGGTCTTGGTTATACTATTATAGGAGGAAAGAAAGGATCAACCAGGACAATACCAAGGCCGTGATTTTTCTTTTGCTACATCATCTTGATGAGTTGAAAATTGAAAATTTTACTGCGTGAAAGATCCTCTATTGAATTGTGAGAATGATTTGAAGAATGCAATGATCACGTTAAGGCAATGAAATTGGCAAAAGCTCATTATGAGTAGATTCATTTATACAAGATTTTAAAAATTATAATCGAATATAATTTTGTTATTTTTCCAAGCAAGTTCACACTGATATTATGTGGTAAAAACTCATATGATAAAACTTAAGGAAATGCAGGTGAGGCTCAGGCATAAAGCCAAGTCGGCTTGTACACCTGATTAATGCTAGATCAAAGCTCGAACTCAGTTGAACTGGCATGACTCGACTCCTGCTTGGATCATATTTTTCATGTTATGATTAATTTATTACTAAAATTCATCCATTATATTAGTTAAGTTAGTAAAAGATCAATTCAATAGTTATTATTTTTTATTATTATTTATAATTTTATATTTCATTAACTGATTTGGTGCAGTTATTTTTTAAATATATCTTATTATTTAAGATACATTATGAGTGTTACAAATGTAATCATTATTTTAAATTAAAATTTTAAATCAAATAAAATTTTATATTATTATTGTATTTTATAATTTTTGTATTATTATTGTTTTTTTAAATATTTTGGCTTAAAGATCTTATTCTATATTTAATAATAAGTTAACCTCATTGAAATTGAGTTCTAAGTATTTAGACTAATGTCGTATAAAAATTTAATTAAATTAGTGTTTTAAATTTTTTAATATTTGAATATTTAAATCTTAACTTATTAATCATAAATTATATTTTTTATTGACGTAATACTATACGAAATTAAATAGTAAAGTGCCAACTTGAGCTCGCTCGGGCTTGGCCTACCATGGTTCAAGCCGGTCGATGCCAAGGCCTACTTGTCAAAAAAGACTATGTCTATTTTATAGTGTTGCAATAACAATATAGTGAAAAAAGATTGTACAAAATGTTATGATTTTATCACATGTTTTTTGGTGGCTAAGTAATATAATACCCTTTGATGAAAAGTGAAGCCTATCCCATTAGTTTTGCTCCATTCCATAAAGTAAATATAGTAGCAATGCGTAATATGTTTAAAAGACGATAGGTGATTGATGAATGCACATGAACATAAAAGGGGAAAAAAACTAAAATAGTCATTATTGTGATATTTATATAATAAATAATATTATGAGTTCTCGATCCTTCAAAAGATGAAGGAAATTTCCATCATAAATGGGCATAGTATGAAAGGACTTTGACGTGTTGTCATGTGATCTAATTTGATAAATATATGAATCCTTCATCAAATAAAAAATATATAGTGTCAATGCACTTTACCTTTCAGCAATGTTGAGGTGTATTATAAATATGATAAATGCCAAGTCATGACAATAATTTTATAATAAAAATTTAAGCACGTATAAATAATTACACTCCATTTCATGAAGAGAATATAACTTTTTTTAAGTATGGTGAGTGCTGACCCATTTGTTGAAAGTGAATATGTTAAGATGTAATAGAAGATATGAATAAAGGTGTGCTTATGTATGATTACATTAATACTATAACTCTCCCCCTAGGGAAAATTTAAGACAAATTGTTATTGAGGTATAATGGTCATTGATCTCGTGTCGTATGATGACAGGACTTGAAAAAGTTTAAAGCAATAACAATTCTTTTAAATGATCTTTTATCATAGTTTTCTCCCTTAAAAGAAATGTTCACTATATGGATTGTTGTATTATGGATTATATGATAATACAAGTAACGACCCGTCCGACTATTAGAAAGCTTTAACGGTGTTAGTGTAGAATTTCAAAATTTTTGAGGGGTCTAAATTTATATCCTCGAATATAAGAACTGGTTGGTTAATGATTTAAAAGGCTGGGTTAAAAAAATTAGTGGGCCCAGGCAGCAGGCCGCCGGGAGGGCATTTTTCGCCATAGAGGAATCAAGTAAAAGACAATAATCATCAAGATAGTGGAGTTACGAATCCGAACTCGGTTTTTCCTACTAATCTTCTACGAGTTTACAACACTTTCAACACTTAAAAATGAGAAAATAGCATGGACATAGGAATATTTATACGAATATGAGATGCTTTTACTTTATTTTTAAGAAAAATAGGTGTTGGATCAAAATTAACAAAGGTGTATAAAAGTGCAGAAAATCGCCCATCGACTAATCTCAATACGAGTCGTACCTATATTTTACGAGTGGTACTGAGATCGTGGAAAGCCTCAAAAGGCTTAAACAATGTGAAGGTAGAGTACTCTCAAGAGAGCCATAATTGAGTCCGATAAACATTAGAGAAGATTTGCACAAAGTTAAGTCTCTGGTATGGGTGGAAACCACGGATCATAACATCTACTTATGACCCGTACCATGAGCCGTGGGGAGCTTCACTAATTCTTAAAAACTTGGAAGAACTCCAAATACAACAAGCAATTACGAGTCGTAGGATCAAGGCACGCAGGCGTACCACAACACTCATAGAAAATCCGTAAGATGTAAAAGTTCTAGAGTCAGGCCACAGATGGATTGTATGACTCGTAGACCATGGTACGAGTCGTACCAGTTGCAATTACTTTGTCAATGCTACTGCAACTTAGGAATGTAATAAGAGTTAGGCACGACCATACAATCCAATACGGGTCGTATAATCAACAAGCAGGATTAGTTGGCACTAGAAATGGAAATTTTTCTATTAGCTTAGGAAAAGGTTTTTGATATTTGTATAAGTACCTTTTATGTTTCTTTTGGTGAGAGAGGGGAGGAGACGTGTGATTACATTTAGAGAAGCATTGTTTGTACTATGATCAAGTTTTGGAGAGTAATTCCTTAGATAACACTTAGTTTTATCAATTGTTCTTGATTTTGTTCATCAATATTTAAAGCAGGTTTTCTTCCACCACACAGGTACTTAATTATGTGTCTGTCCATGAATGCTAATTACAATCTTACAATCACGAAAGGCTAAAACCTCCAAAACTAGGGCTGGGGAATCATGGTGGATTAACGAAATAGAGTTATACAGAGCGATTTAAAACCAATGCAAAAAACTGTTATTGTATTCTCTTCATCTTTCAATGTTTTTAACGGTGCACAACATTAAGACTTATCCAAATTCTTTACCTACTTGAACCTAGAAAAGTATTATGAAATGAGAATTACAACAAAGCCTTAATTTTTATGAGCATTGTATAACTTGACCTGTGGTCAGCTGAAAGTTTAATTTGGGACATAATATAATGGTTAAGTTAAATCGCTAATGAGACCTAACCGGGTGATTAAGCAAAGTTATCCAATAGGGACGAACTAGTCGCTTGGATGAACCCTAGCTAGTTCACAAGTAAGCATTGAGATTGATCACGTGTGTATACCTGCGTAAGTAGTTATGAACCCGTGGGGAACACGTACCCTCAGTTATTTTACAAATCTAATAACAACCACAATCATGATCTTGTTTTATTATTATTTTTTTAAACCCCAATTTGGAGATAACTTACCAACAAGTTTAAGTATCGGCATTAGTCCAGATCTTACCTTATTCCCCTCAGGGGTTCGACTCACAACATCTCTTGTTGCCCTTTATTAAATGGTCCACTGCACAATGCCATAAAGTGTGAGTTTGAGCGCTATAAAAATATGTCGTTGCCGGAATATTGGCTAAGATTAGATTAATTGCTTGTATTTAACTTTTGGGAGTTATTTCCCCATTTACTCTTTCTTTGTTTTTTCGTTTATGATTCACCAAGATAACACCAAGGAGCTTTCTTTGTGAACATCCAGATGGAAAACAAGAGGATGCTATTGCCCATGGGAGATGTGATTAATGTTGACACACTAGTAGTTGTCTTGATGAACTATGAAGGAGATGGAGTACCGGGGTAGACGAAAGTGGTAAATGCCCCTATAACGCCTACCATAACTTGCATCAAAGAAGTAGACCTTTAACTTGAAGAATCGTGTGACGCCACCAGCAAATCCATCAGTGAAGGTACCACTAGTTATGGAACTGAAGGCATTACCTCCCCACCTCAAATACGCGTTCTTCGGTGAAGAAAACACTTTTCCAAAGGATTATTGTAGCCGACATACGACTCGAAAGTAGAAGCTTGGGTCACAGATAAAAGACAAAAGGCAATTGCTTGGACTAGCTGACATCATTGGATCCCTCCAAGCATATACACTTAAAAAAATATAGCTCAAGCTGAATCCAACACCATGTATAGAGAACAATAACGCCCTGAGCCACCAATTCAAGAAGTAGTGGAAAAGGAGATTATGAAGTGGCCAGACACCTGGTGTAGTTTACTCCCATTATGGATAGCAAGTGGATAAGTTCGGTATAGTGTGTGCCAAAGAAAGGTGCGATCACAGTGGTATCCAATGAGAAGAATGAGCTGGAGTTAACAAACCAGCCACATGATAAATGTGCACGTACTATAGAAATTCCAATCCACGCGACCCATAAAGACCACTTTCCGATGCCATTCATGGATCAGATGCTTGACAGGCTGGGCGGCGGTAGAGATAGTACCATCGTTGATATCTATCAGTAAAATCAGATCATTATAGCCTCAAGATCAAGAGAAGACCACCTTCACTTGCCCTTGTGGAACATTTGTGTTTCTAGGAGAATGCCTTGGATTGTGGAATGCACCAGCCACATTCCATTACTTCATGATGTCGATATTCTTGGATATGGTGGAGGACCCCATCGAGGTATTCATGGACGACTTTCAGTGGTGGTGACTCATTTGAATCTTGCCTCAAGCATTTGGGAAAAGTGTTGAATGTGATGTGAAGACACTAATCCGGTCCTAAATTGGGAAAAATACCATTTCGTGGTCAAGGGAAGGAATAGTGTTGGATACAAAATCTCTGAAAGGGATTGAGGTGGACAAAGCAAAAATTGAAGTAATAGCAGAATTGCCACCACATATTTCCATAAAAGGGTTAAAAGCTTTAGGTATGCAAAAATTCTATAGTAGGTTCATCAAGGACTTTTTCAAAGAATGCACAACCATTGTGCAAATTTCTTGAGAAGGAGGTGAAGTTCGTATTTGATAAGGCATGTCTAAAGGCCTTTGAGTTCCTGAAAGAGAAACTCACCATTGCTCCTATTATTATAGCTCCGCATTGGTATCTTCCGCTAAGGTATTATGTGACACTAGTGGGGTTACTCTTGGTGCCGTGTTGGGCCAATGGAGAGTGAAGATTTTTCATCCCATCTATTATGCTAGTAAAACACTCAACACGGCCCAACTACACTGTCACTGAACAAGAGCTTCTAGTAGTGGTCTTTGCATTTTGAGTAGTTTCTCGACATACTTGCTTGGAACTAAGGTGATCGTCCATGCATGCCATGTTGCTTGAGGTACCTGATGTCTGTGTGATGCTAACTCAGCTGGATCGATAGGTGCCTCTTACCCAAGAATTCAAGTTTGGAGGTGAAAGACCGGAAAGAAATGAAAATCAGGAAGTTGATCACCTATCTAGACTGGAAGCTAAGGCTAGAGAAAGAGAGGAGATTGATATCACGTCCCTTCCCTGATGAACATGTATTAGCTACATCTCAGACTTGATTCCCTAGTTTGCTGACTTTGCAAATTATTTAGCCGGCCGACATAACCCCAACAGATATGACTCCCAGTAGAGAAAGAAGTTCTTATTTGATGCTTAAAGAAACTATTGGGACTTAAATAACATATTTCCCATTTGTACATATGATAATTGAGGTGTATGCCAAAGGTAGAAATGTTGAGCATTTTATAGGCTTGTAACTCATCCCCAATTGGGGTATCATAGTGGTCTCCACAATGAACACAAAAATCGCAATATGGGTATTACTAGCCCTAATCTCCATGATGCCTATGATTATGTCAAGTCATGATCGGGCAAAAGACAAAAGGCATTACTCGCAAGCATGTGTTACCATTGACCCCTATCCTCGGAAGTTGAGTTATTCGGGATATATGGTATTTATTTCATGGGCCCATTTGTTAGCTCATATGATGAAATACATCTTGGTGGAGGTTAATTATGTTCCTAAATGGGTAGGAGTTGCCACACCACTCTTTGCTAAATGAAGGCAAAAGTGTCATGCATTTCGCGAATGCACATATTCGCTAGGTTTGGTGACTCCCTGCAGCAATCACGTGATTGCGGGTCACACTTTCGTAATCGCCTCTTTAAAACCCTGTTGGAGAAATATGGTGTCAAGCATAAGGTGGAAACACCTTACCATCCTCAGTCAAGTGGGAAGGTGGAAGTTTCAAATAGGGAGATAAAGACCATTATAGGTGGCAAACAATGAATACCAACCGAATAGATTGGTCTAGAAAGATCGATGATGTGCTGTAGGCCTATCAAACAACTTATAAGATGCCCATTGGTTTATCTCCATATCAGCTGGTCTATGGCAATTCATGTCATCTGCCAGTTAGTTAGAGCATTAGGCATTATGGGCTCTCCGAGAGATGAGCTTAATTGAATAAAGCTGCCCAAGTTGAGACTTGACCAAATTTCAATGGGTTAGATGAATTCACTTCAAGCTTATGATAGTACGTCTATCTATAAAGAAAGAATGAAGATCTATCATGATAAGAGAAATGCAAAGAAGGAGTTCAATACAGGTGAACTGGTCCTACTGTTCAACTCAAGGCTCCATTTGCATCCCAAAAAATTTAAATCTAGGTGGATAGACCATATAGAGTGCCGAATGTGTCCCCATCCGGTGCAATGGAACTTAATAATAAATATGGAAAAAGTTTCAAGGTGAACGGGCAAAGGATAACCCATATATGGGAGACACTGAGGAAATAAGAGGAATTGAGGTGGTGTACCATGATGACTGAAGAATTATATTGAAGTAGCATCATAAGCTACGATGTTAAATCGTGGGCTGCATGGGAGGAAACCAATGGAAGGTGAAGTCTAAGTAGCCACACAGTCTGTTCCTTCCTTCGTTTTACATTCTATGCTTTGGTGAAGAAGCATGCTTTAAAAGAGGAGGGGTGTACTTGTATTTTGGAATTTTTTTAATTTTTTTAATTTTTTTAATTTTTTTAATTTTTTTAATTTTTTTAATTTTTTTAACTTTTTATTTTTGTTTAAATTAGAAAGTAGCTTAGGATTACACAGCCAACAAACTGCACTAGTATTGATGTTTTGAAAAATTGACCTCTCAGAAATATTCTTTGATGGTTAGTTATGTATTGCCGATTGCAAAGCATGATTTCAGATCTTTTGTGTCATATAGTGTATTGTACAGTAGTTCTAGTTAGCCATGAACAAACTGGACATGTAGAATGAATGCAAATACGTACTATGTGTGAATGAGGATTCATACCTAGTTCAATACTGCATAGAGGATCTAGAACTTACCCAGCTAGTCTTTAACGTTTTAGGATGGTTGGTTAGACCTGATCATAAGCTATTTTTGTTTAGCCTATTTTAAAGAGTCGCTTGGTCTCTCATAGTGCGACCATCCGGTAGTTATTTTCTACAAATTTAGTAAGGTATTTTACGTAATTCCTAAGATCCTAAGGCCTAAACTACATCTTACAGCTTATGAATGATGACTTTTAGCAAAGGAGTTCATTTTAAGCCTCATTCATTCATGCATGCAAGGTAGATGGTGAGAGAGGGTGATCACACAAAGATTCTTCAATTTTCCTTCAATTTCTTCGCTATCAAAGATGTAAGAATCAGCTACCATGTATATAGGGTTATGAATGGGTGATTTCTTTCACACCCATGTCTAATTCCTCTCTAAATAATGAGATTTAAGTGTCTAATCTATGGGATTTTAATCCAATGCAGACATTTTTTAATTCTTTACATGGGTATGATTAAAATATGCTTCTACCATTGAATTGTGAAGCATGGGAAAATTTTATAATGTTTTTAATTAAAAATCATATTTCTAGTCTTACGAATTCAAAAGCCCATTGACAAAAAATTCATGAAAGATGAGGTTGGTGATGAATGTATGATGATGATGAGATATTATGATGAAAAGCATGTTTTAAGCTACCCATGTTTATAATCATATTTCGTTATGAATTGAGTATTTTCAAGTGTGATAAAGCTTTGGGTAATGCCTATTATTCAAAGTATAATTGATGATTGCTCGAATTAAGCTACCACAAGGTTTTGGTCAACACCAACTATCTTTAGCTTGTGGTATGGTTTGAGTTAAAGCTTCTCATATGCATGATTTAATATTTGAGATGTATTTGATGATTGAGTTTCTTCAATATGCGATGTTGAGCTTCGTTGAAAAATGATATAGAGCATATGCATGTTTTTGGGAGTAGTGTCTAGCACCGAGCAAAGCAAGGGTCGATCATCCTAATGCGTTAGAACTACGCGCCAACATGTTTATACTTTTATGTTACTTTGGGAACTCCCTGTGAGCCATCCTAGACCCTATTAGCCCACGAGCTGATATGAATATCATGGTATCATCCCTAGTCCTCGCAAGGCTTTGGTGGCTCTACCCACTTGAGTGTGATAGTTGGGACCACGTAAGGTTAAAAGACGAGTCTCCCATTGCTCCTCCTCATGATTTCAGTTATGCATGTTTATCACTTATGAGATTTATATATCTATATATGTTCTAAAGCAATTTTGAATCAATGTTCATATTTTTACTCATGGCTATCAAATTTAAGCTTTGAGTCAATCGATACAATTATGATGTTATGATTATGTTATGATGAGATCAGGATTTCAGAAGAATGCATGCAAACCCTACACTCAGATTAATAATGTTTATGTTTTACATTATGTATGTTTTAAAGTGATTTACTTATTTAAGCAGTTTTACTTACCTTGCATACTCGGTAAATTCCACGCACTGACCGCATACTCTATGTTGTATTGTTTCATGATACAGGACCCAACTCTCAGGTTCATCCCTGTTCATAGTCAGTCTTCTAAGATTGCATCGTACTTCTTGGGTGAGTCCTCATATCCTGAGGACTAGACTATTCAGATTTTCTTTTTGTATTTTCTGTTTCAGCTTGTTGAGTTAGTTAGGGTCCTATCCCATCAACTCGTCGTGCTTAGAGGCTTTGAAGACATATGGTTGTATTTAGCTTCAGATTGTGTATTCTGATGTTATGTTTAATCTAGACTTTCGCTATGATTATTTTGTTGATTTATTCAGTTTCATTGAGTGTTAGATGTATGTTCATGCCATAGGTTGACTTGGAGTCTCTCGGGGCTCCTTTTCTCGTGTTACGATCCGAGCCTCCATTCAGATCATGACAAATTTGTTATTAGAGTAATAGGTTTGAAGTGTCCTAAGGTGTCTGAAAGACGTAATTAAGTAGAGTCTTTTTCATGGGTGTGAAGCGCACCACAGTTATGACGGAGAGGCTACGAAATGTTTAGGAAATGTTTCCTTCTTTCATGATCCATGTCGTGTGATAAAATATCTCCCTATCCTTCTTATTCATGCTATTCGCGATTGCAAAATCATGGCTCCCCCAATAATGAATGGTAGGAGGAATGAGAATGGAGAAGGCCAAAAGGATGGCAATGGGAATGGGCACCAACAGACCCCACCAGTTCAGGATCTTCATTCATAGGAGCCGGTTGCCTATGCTGAGTTCGGGCAGCTATTCAGATGCTCGTGCAGGCCTTGATCTCTCAGGTCAATCAACAGGTGGTTGCGCATGTTCCACAAAATGGCAATACAGCGGCGACTCGAGTCCGAGACTTCTTGAGAATGAACCCCCCATAGTTCCTCAGGTCAAAAGTAGATGAGGACCCGCATGGGTTCCTCGGGTCAAAAGTATATTAGGACTCGCATGAGTTCCTAGATACGATTGTGAAGATCACCCAAATCATAGGGGTGAATGGTGTTCAATGCGCAGAGTTGGCCTCGTACCAGTTGAAAGGGGTCGCGCATATCTGGTTTCGCCAATGGAAGGATAGTAGGGCCATTAGAGCAGGTCCTGTCACGTGGGAAGAGTTCCATG
Organism: Datura stramonium; assembly: GCA_018107945.1. Taxonomy (NCBI): domain Eukaryota; kingdom Viridiplantae; phylum Streptophyta; class Magnoliopsida; order Solanales; family Solanaceae; genus Datura; species Datura stramonium. Next base: position 38,192 of record JACEIK010004880.1, read on the forward strand.
TTGCATTCCTAGATCGGTTCTTCCCTCATGTGATGAGGGAATTGAAGGCAGTTGAGTTTGTAAATCTGAAGCAAGGGAGGATGACAGTGCAGGAGTATGCCCTTGAGTTCACCTGCCTATCGAAGTACGCCCTAGAGTTAGTGGCTAATTAGATGGCACGGGTGAGTAGATTCGTTCATGGTGTAGCGGCTATTTGGATAAGGATTGTAGGACCTCTATGCTTCACCAGGACATGGACTTCCCTCGGATAGTCTTGTACGCTCAACAGATGGAGGCGGCACATCTAAGAGAGAGGGAAGCCAAGAGGGCCAGGAATGATGACCACAAATTCTCACAGCCGAGATCAGCAGGTGGGCACTGACAGCAAACCCACCAGAGATCCTTAGCCCAACAGATGGAGGCGGCACATCTAAGAGAGAGGGAAGCCAAGAGGGCTAGGAATGATGACCACAAATTGTCACAGCCGAGATCAGGAGGTGGGCACTGATAGCAAACCCACCAGAGATCCTTAGCCCCAACATCTTTAGTATTGAGTGAGTAATCCAGGCCTAGGCAAAATCAAAGAGGGAGAGCATCAGGCTTTAGGGGTTAGAGAAGCAGACCCGCAGATTCTAGTATTCTAGCTTCCTTCAGGTGTGGCCAGGGTCACACGGGTTAGTTTTTAGCAGGTACAGGTGCTTCTTTTGGGTGCGGGAAGCCCGGACACATGCTAAAAGATTGCCTAGCAGTGAGGCGGGATCATGATGGGGGTTGAGGCCCAACTTCTAGTTTCGTAGCCCCACCCATACGCTCAGTACATCGGTGAGCATCTACTAGAATAGGTGACGGTCAGCGCCAGAACAGATTATATGCCTTAGCATCCCCCCAGGAGCAGGAGGTCTCCCGGATGTAGTCACTGGTATGTTACGAGTTTTCCATCTTGATGTTTATGCCTTGTTAGATCTGGGGGATACCATGTCTTTTGTGACACATTATGTGTCCAATAGCTTCGAAATCATTCCCGAAGTATTGTAAGAACCCTTCTCAGTCTTCACTCCAGTAGGTGATTCAGATATAGCTAGACGGGTATATAGAGGTTGCCTGGTCTTAGTCCTTTAGAAAGTCACTTCAGCAGATTTAATAGAGTTAGCCATGACTGATTTTGATTTTATCCTCGGCATGGATTTTCTATATGCATGTTATTCCTCAATTAATTGTAGAACCCAGGCAATAGAGTTCATATTTCCGGGTGATCCAGTCTTAGAATGGAAAGGTAGTTCAACTGTGCCTATAGGTCGTTTCATTTCCTTAAGGCCAAAAAGATGATCTCTAAAGGTTGTGTGTACCATCTATTTAGGGTTAAGGATGTGTCGTTCGAGACCCAAATGATCCAGTTAGTTCCAGTAGTACGTGATTATCCGGAGGTCTTTCTAGATGATTTACCGGGAATCCCTCTCGAGCGGGAGATTGATTTTGGTATTGACCTTCTTCTCAACACGCAGCTCATATCTATTCCTCCCTACAGAATGGCTCCAGCCAAGCTAAAGGAGTTGAAGGACCTATTAGATAAGGGTTTCATTAGAACAAGCAAGTCCCCATGGGGTGCACCAGTTCTATTTGTCCAAAAAAAGATGGTTCTCTTTGAATGTGCATTGACTATCGACAATTGAACAAAATCGCCATCAAGAACAGGTACCCTTTGCCCAGGATTGAAGATTTATTTGACCAGCTTCAGGGTGCCAAGTGCTTTTTGAAGATAGATCTCAGATCCGGGTACCATCAACTCAGTGTTCGGGAGGGCGATATCCCGAAGATAGCCTTCAAGACGCGGTATGGTCATTATGAGTATTTAGTTATGTCTTTTGGACTAACAAATTCTCCTGCAACTTTTATGGACTTGATGAATAGGGTGTTCAAGCCATACTTAGATATGTTCGTGATTGTGTTTATAGAAGACATCCTGATATAATCTCGGAGCGAGGAGGAGCATGCTACTCATTTGAGAGTGGTGCTACCGACTCTCAAGGACCGCCTATAATATGCCAAATTGAAGAAGAGCGAGGTTTGGTTGAACTCCATAGCATTTTGGCCATGTGGTATCAAGTGAGGGCATAAGGGTGCATTCCCAAAAAATAGAAGCGGTAAAGAATTGGCCTAGACCGGTGAATCCCTAAGATATTCGGAGCTTCTTGGGTTTAGCCAGCTATTATCGGAGATTTGTTGAAGGTTTCTCATCTATTGCAGCACCCTTGACCAAATTGACCTAGAATAAGGTGAAATTCCAACGGTCGGAAGCTTGTGAGAAGAGCTTCCAAGAGTTGAAGACTCGACTCACTTCAGCACTGATGTTAACTCTATCGGAGGGTACTGATGGATTCGTGGTGTACTGTGATGCTTCAAGAATCGGACTTGGGTGTATATTGATGCAATAGGGGAAGGTTATAGCCTATGCCTCCAGACAGCTAAAAGTTCATGAGAAGAATTACCCGACTCATGATCTTGAGTTGGCCACGGTAGTGTTCACATTGAAGATATGGCAACATTATTTGTATGGGGTCCATGTGGATTTGTTTACGGACCATAAGAGTTTGCAATATGTGTTTATACAGAAGCATATCAATCTTTGGCAAAGGAGATGGTTTGAGTTACTCAAAGACTATTATATAAGTGTGCTTAACCATCCGGGTAAGGCTAATGTAGTAGCAGACGTGCTTAGTAGACTTTCTATGGAGAGTGTGTCCCATGTGGATGAGGAAAAGAAGGAGCTAACAAAGGATGTGCATCGTCTCGCGAGGTTGGGAGTTAGGTTGGTTGACTTGACCGATGGTGGTGTTATTGTTCAGAACGGATCATAATCATCCTTGGTGACTAATGTAAAATCTAGACAAGATGAGAACCCGATTTTGGTAAAGTTGAAGGAAGCAGTTCAAAATCAGATGGTAGAGGTCTTCTCCAAAGGGGGAGATGGTGTGCTTCGGTACCAGGGTTGCCTATGTGTTTCGAATGTTGATGATTTGAGGAGCCGGATGTTGCATGAGGCTCATGGATCCAGGTATTCAATCCATCCAGGTGCCACCATGATGTACCTTGACTTACGGGAAGTCTATTAGTGGAATGGCATGAAGAAGGATATCGTAGAATTCATAGTAAAGTGTTTGAATTGTCAGCAAGTAAAGGTTCAACATTAGAGACAGGGAGGCGTGCTTCAGGATATCAGTATTCCTACTTGGAAGTGGGAAGAGATCAACGTGGACTTCATCACAGGTTTACCTTGCAATCATCCATAATATGACTCCATTTGGGTTGTGGTAGATAGATTGACCAAGGCTGCTTATTTTCTACCGGTCAAAATCAAGAATTCGGCGGAGAATTATACCAAACTATATATCCGAAAGATAGTTTGATTGAATGGAGTGCCCTTATCCATCATTTCAGATAGAGGTACTTAATTCACCTATCAGTTTTGGAAGTCGTTTCAAAAAGGACTTGGTGCTCAGATTAAGCTCAGCACAACATTTCACCTGCAAATGGATGGTCAAGTGGAGCGAACAATTTAGACTCTCAAGGACATGTTGAGAGCATGCGCGATTGACTTCAAAGGTAGCCGGGATGAGCATTTTCCTATTATCGAGTTTGCATATAATAACAACCATCATTCCAGTATCTAGATGGCACTGTTCGAGGCTCTCTATGGGCAGAGGTATGGGCAGGCCATTGGATGGTTTGACGTTGGCGAAGTGGTGATGATAGGCCCAGCTTCGGTTCCTGATACTATGGAGAAGTTAAGTTGATAAGGGACACGATAAAAACTACCCAAATTCACCAAAATTCCTATCCTTATGTGAGGAGAAGGGAATTAGAATTTGAAGTTGATGATTGGGTATTTCTGAAGGTGTCTCCTATGAAGGGGTGATGAGGTTTGGAAGGAAGGGGAAGCTTAGTCCCCGCTATGTCGGCCCTTACAGGATAGTGAGACATGTTGGCAAGGTGTCCTATGAGTTGGAGTTGCCATTAAAATTGGCTTCTGTTCATCTTGTATTCCATATATTACTGTTGAAGAAGTGTTTGGGTGATCCAACTCTCGTTGATCCGGTGGACAGTGTTGGTGTGAAAGACAACCTCAGTTATGAGGAGGTTCCGATAGAAATACTGGATTGTCAGGTTCGAAGGCTAAGGAACAAGGAAGTAGCTTTAGTAAAAGTGTTATGGCGGAATCAACATATTGAAGGAGCAACCTGGGAAGCCAAAGCAGAAATGATGGCTAGATACCCACATTTATGCTCTACTGGCTCAATTCCAGCTTGAGGTATCAATTTTGGCCTAAAACTCAATTTAGTTTTCATGTTTAATTCATGTGCCCAATTTTGGCCTAAAACTCAATTCACGAGTAGTGGTCACCAGTAGCGGATCATGGTGTTGCCCGTGACGAGCCCAAATGTTCAGATGAGCAGTTTACTTGATGGATGACTCCACGAGTTGTGGCCCAGGGTAACGAGTCGTTAGGTCTCTTTTTAGGACCATCTGGTAGTTATTTTCTGCGAATTTAGTAAGGTCTTTTATGTAATTCCTAAGATCCTAAGGCCTAAAATACATCGTTTAGAGTTATGAATGATGACTTTTAAAGGGGTTAAGTTCATTTTAGGCCTCATTCATTCATGCATTCAAGGTAGAAGGTGAGAGAGGGTGATCAAGCATAGTGTTCTTCAATTTCCCTTCAATTTCTTCTTGGGCTATCAAAGAAGTGTAAGAATCAGCTATCAGGAGGTGTGTAGGGTTATGAATGGGTGATTCCTTTTACACCCATGCTCAATCCTTCTTTAAATCATGAGATTTCTATGTCTAATCTATGGGGTTTTAACCCAATGAATGAATTTCCTAATTCTTTACATGGATATGATTTAAATATGTTTCTACCATTGAATTATGAAGCATGGGAAAATTTTGTAATGTTTCCAATTAAAAATTATGTTTCTAGTCTTATGAATTCAAAAGCCCATTGACGAAAAATTTCATGAAAGATGAGATTTGTGATGAATGTATGATGATGATGAGATATTATGATGAAAAGCATGTTTTCAAGCTACCCATTATGTAATCATGTTGTCGATATGAATTGAGTATTTTCAAGTATGATAAATCTTTGGGCAATGCCCACATGTTCAAAGTATGATTGGTTTTTTCTCGAATTAAGCTTACCATATGGTTTTGGAGTAAAGACTTCCAATTATCTTTTAGCTTGTGGTATTGTTTGAGTTAAAGCTTCTCATATGCATGATTTCATACTTGAGATGTATTTGATGATTGAGCTTTGTCAATAGACGATATTGAGCTTCGTTGAAAAATGATGTAGAGCATATGCATGTTTTTGGGAGATGTATCTAGCACTAAGCAGGCTAAGAGTTGATCACCCTATGCCTCAGAACTAAGCGCCAACATAGGTTTATACTTATATGTTACTTCGGGACCTCCCTTGTGAGCTATCCTCGGCCCTATTGGCCGACGAGATTGATATTGATATCATAGTATCGTCCCTAGCCCTGGAAAGGCTTTAGAAAGTTCTACCCACTTGAATGTGATAGTTGGGACCATGTAAGCTCTATCGTGGTATGTTGGTAAAAAGATGAGTCTCCCATTGTTCCTCATGATTTCAGTTATGCATGTTTATTACTTATGAGATTTATATATCTGTACATGTTCTAAAAGAGGTTTGACTCAATGTTTAGATTTTTACTCATGGTATCATATTTTAGCTTTGAGTCAATCGGTACAGTTATGATGTTATGATTATGTTATGATGAGATCCCGATTTCAGAGAGAATGCATGCAAACCCTACTCTCAGATTCTTAATGTTTATGTTTACATTATGCATATTTTAAAGTGATTTACTTATTTAAGCAGTTTTACTTACCCTGCATACTCGATACATTCCATGTACTGATCGCATACTCTATGCTGTATCATTTCATGATACAGGACCCAACTCTCAGGTTCAGCCTCGTTCATAGTCAGTCTTCTGAGATCGGATCGTACGTCGTGGGTGAGTCCTCATCTCCCCAAGAATAGACTATTTATATTTTCTTCATGTATTTTCAGTTTTAGCTTGCTGAGTTAGTTGGGGTCCTGTCCCATCAACTCGTCGTATTTAGAGGCTTTTCAGACATATGGTTGTATTCAGCTTCAGATTGTGTATTCTAATGTTCTGTTTAATCTAGACTTATGCTAGGATTATCTTGTTGATTTATTCAGTTTCATTGATTGAGTTAGATGTATGTTAAAGACATAGGTTGACTTGGCGTCTCTTGAGGCTTGTTGTCCTGTGTTACGATTTGTGCCTCCATTCGGGTTGTGACACTAGAGTAGGGGTGCATAGATCTTGAGGAGGTGAAAAAGGAAGAGAAAAGAAAAAGTTTTAAAAATGAGGTATGGTGTGACAAGTCAAAAGAAGAAAAAAAGAAGAAAATTTTAAAAGAAGGTACAGAAAGAGAAAAATGAATGAAAATTTGAAAACACACCACACCCATACAATTGCATAAAAATAGTGAAAAGGGAGGAAAAAGTTAAAAAATAGAAAAGGGTGAAAAAAAGTGAAAAGTGGAGCCACGTGTATGTAGTGCCATGGAGGGTTTAGTCACTAAAAAGATTCCATATCTACTGTACCCAGTCTGAAAGCCTTCATTACAAGCCGAATAAAGTCCTATAGTGATCCTAGCACGACTATTTAAAGAGCTGAAGTAGAGAAAATAATGAAAAGTCTATGGTATCCCATGTGCAGTATTTGGAACTTCCTTGTGAGGGTGAGAGTCCTACTTTTTAAGTCTTATGTTTCATATTTTTCTATATCTCTGAGTTGGGGACTTCATTTGCTGTGAGGGTACATAATTTGTGTCTTATTCTACCAGTTGTCCGTGTGAAAAGCATTGGTGATGGACTTAATTATCTATTAATAGCTACATGACATATCTTGATCCCTATTTATCGTAATTTGTGGTTACATGATGTGCATATGCTGATTTGGTTTAACTGGAAAAAAGGGCCAAATGCTGTTTGAGTTTATGGTGCAAATTTTGATTGATAGTGGCTGTAGTATCCTAGGTTTATTTTCTAGTTAAGCATCATTTTTAGTTTTTATTTAGTTTTCTTTGCCTGAGGACATGCAAAAGTATTAAGTTGAGGGTGTTGATGTGTTGTGAGTTTACAACACTTTCGACGCTTAAAACTGAGAAAATAGCATGGACTTAGGAATGTTTATATGGATATGAGGTACTTTTACTTTGTTTTCAGGGAAAATAGGTGTTGGAGAAAAAATATGCAAAAGATGCATAAAGGTGCAGAAAATCATCCAAGGACCACTCTCAGTACGAGTCGTACTGAGACTCATGGATAATCTTAGAAGGCTGAAACAATGTGAATGCAGAGTATGACTCTTCGTACTAGTTGTACCAAGATGGTACGATCAGTAACTCGAGTTGTAGTAAACTTTAGAAAAATTTGCACAACCAGTTTCTTGGTACGGGTGTAAACCATGGATCATAAAATCTACATACGACCCGTACCATGAACCATGGGGAGCTTCAGTAATTCTTAAAGACTTGGAAGAACTCCAGATGCAACAAGCATTTATGAGTCATAGAATCAAGGTACGAGTCGTCCCACAACACAAGTAGAAAAATTCAGAAGATGTCAAAGTACTTAGAGTAAAGCCACAGATGGATTTTATGACTCGTAGGACCATGGTATGATTCGTACCAATTGCAAACACTTAGTCAATTCTACAACAACCAAGGAATGTATTAGAGCAAGGTATGACCCGCACAATCCTATTAAGAGCTTATGATTAGTCGTAGGATGAGTCGGTGCCAGATATGGAAATTTCCCTGTTAGCTTAGGAAAATATTTATGATGTTTGTATACATACCTTTTATATTTCTTTTGGTGAGAGAGAGGAGGAGACATGTGATTACATTGAGAGAAGTCTTGTTTGTGAATTATTATCAATTTTTGGAGAGCAATTCCTGAGATTAACACTTGGTTTTATCAAATATTATTGATTTTGTTCATCAATATTCAAAGCAGGTTTTCTTCCAATTATTGTTGTAAGTACTTAAATATGTGTTTGTCTATGAATGCTAATTACAATCTTACAATCATGAGAGGCTAAAACCTCCACAACTAGGGTTGTGGGAACCATGATGGATTAACGAAATAGGGTTACACAAAAATGATTCAAAACCAATGCTAAACACTGGTATTGTATTCTCTTCATTTTAAATGTTTCTTAACGGTGCACAACGTTAGGAATAATCCAAATTCTTAACCTGCTTGAACCTAGAAAAGTATTATGAAACGAGAATTACAACAAAGCCTTGATTTTTATGAGCATTGTATAACTTGAACTGCGGTAAAAGGAAAGTTAATTTGGGACATATTGATAATGGTTAGTTTGAAATCGCTCATGAGACTTGACCCGGTGATTGAGTAAAGTGATCCAATAGGGAAGAACTAGTTGGTTAGATGAACCCTAGTTATTAGTTCACAAGTAAGCATTGGGATTTATCACGTGTGTACTAGAAATAGTTACGAACTCATGGGGAACACTTACCCTAGTTATTTGAAAATTTGATAACAACCACAATTGTGATCTTATTTTATTATTGTTTTTCTTTAAACCGCCCAATTTGGAAATGAGTTACCAACAAGTTTAAGTACCGGCATTAGTCTAGATCGTAGTCACAACCTAGGTGGGCAGTTGAAATGTAGCCCAAATCTCAGCATGTGATACCTACTAGTCCAGAGGTTCGGCTGGAGCCGGTGGAGCTTGCTGGTCTCCATTGCAATTTCTTCTTCCGTTAAGTCATCTAGGAGGAATTACCTATAAACATACAAATCATGAGTTAGAAGAGTATTCTTAGAGTTTCACACTCTATCGCATGATAATAAAGTGAATGAAGGGAAGTTTTCTAAAACCCCCTTATAGCCATTCCCTCATAAGTGTGGCGCGCTTCACACCCATGAAAGTGACTCTACTTGACGTGGATTTCAGACATCATAGGACACTCCAAAACTTATACTCTGATGCCAAGATTTTCACGAAATGAGTATACACCCTGGTTGTAACACGGTGCTTAAAACTACGAATGGCTCCAAGCTAACCCATGACATAGAATAATTCTAACATGAATATAACTTACCCCGAAAACCGAGTGAACGCATAAATAATTATATAGCATACGAGTATGAATATTGAAATACGCTGGATAAACTTAAATTAGCTAAATACTACAAATCTGTTTGAAAGTCTTCACTAAAGATGAGGTATTGGAAGAATCCTCTAGCTAACTCCAAAGTTCGAAATTGAAAACAATACAACTAAAATAGAAGGAAATACTCTGGTCCTCAGGAGATGAGGACTCACTATTGGAGTACTACTGAACTGAGTGTGATGGACACTAATCACGATGCTGAGCTTTTGTGCCAGAGCCTATATCATAAGATGATATAGCATAGGAACTATGCGTTAATACCTTGGGTGTAATGAGTATGTGAAGTTATGAAATTTAAAATCATAAGCATACTAACACCCCGAAATCCCTAAGATCAGACCCGACGGTTGAAACAGAGAAAACATGATTTTCTACACTAGGTCACAAGACGATTCGTCTAGTGGCCCGTGAGGTGCACCATGAGTTGTTAAGTAACTCGTGGGGAGAAAGGTGGACTTAGTTGGAATTTTGGATTTGTAGTTGACCACGGGTGAGAGCACGAGTCGTCAAGTGGGTCGTGGTCAGTAGTTGGCATAAAGGTCTAAGACTTCTAGAAGTGATCCTAACGATTGGTCACCACGAGTTATAGGGTACACCACGAGTTATGGTGTCCCTCGTGGTGACCAGTGTAGTGGAGGTATAGCAGTGCAGGCAACAACTTGAGACCACGAGTCGTGGTGCTAGGCACGAGTCATCTAGTCCCTTGTGGGGACTGGCAATGTGCATTTTTCTGTGAATTTATTAAGGGCTTTTCCGTAATTTCTAAGTTCCTAAGGCCTATACTATGTCGTTTTAAGCTTAAAAATGGTGTTTTAAGATGGTTAAGCTCATTCTAATCCTATTCTCTTCCATGCATGCAAACCTAGATGTTCTAAAGGGTGATCAAGTGTAGATTCATCAAGTTCTTCTCCAAATTTCCTTTGGGCATTCAAGAGGGTTTTATAATCAGATTCTTCCTTGTATGTAGGGTTATGAATGGGTGTATTCATCCATACCCATGCCCAATCCTTCTTCAATTTCATGGAAAATTCTGGTTGATTAATCTATGGGGTTTTAACCCTATATGTAAATTCTCTAAGTATCAATCATGGGTATGATCTATAGATGTTTCAGATATTGAATTGTGATTCATGTACATATTTTACAATGCTTTCAATTACAAATTATGTTTTCAAGTTTTGCAAAATTTTATGCTCAATCATAAAAGAATTCATTAAAGGTTGAGATTATGATCTATGTTTTCAATTATGCTAAGATGTATATGAAGAGCGTATGAGTGCGAACTACTCATGTCTACATTCATGTTTTTAATAATCAAAGTCTATTTCAAGCATGTTCAAATATTGGTCAAGCCCATATAATAAAATACGTTTCATGATTTATCTAAATTTCACGTTATTAGCTTACCACATGGTTTTGGAGTCTAGACTCCCACTATTTTCAGCTTATGGTATGGTTTGAGCCCGAGGCTCCTCATGTTATGTTTTTTGATTTTTGCATGTATTATTGCAATTCAACTTCATCACCATAAGATGGTTCATCTTTGTTAAAAATGATGGAGAGCATATGCATGTTTTTGAGAGTAATGTCTAGCACCGAGTAGGCTAAGGGCCAATCAACCCTGTGCCTCAAAACTATGCATCAACGTAGGTTTACATATACATTTTGGGACCTCCCTTGAGAGCTTCCCCTGCCCCCAAGGGGTCTCAAGCTTGTTATCGATATCATGGTATCGTCCTTAGCCCTGACAAGGCTTTGGACAGCTCTGGCCACTTGAGTGTAATAGTTGGGACAATGTAAGCTCTATCATGGTAATGTCTGTTATATGACGAGTCTCCCATTGTTCCTCATGATTTCAATTATGCATGTTCATCAACCATGTTATTATGTTTTCAGCAGGTTTGACCAATGTTCAGTTTTACTTATTATTATCAATTTTAAACTTTAGGACATTGGAATATTATCAATTTTAAACTTTAGGACATTGGATTCAGTTATAATATTCAATTTTTTTAATCATGTTTTCAGATAATAACATGCAAGCCTAATCTCAGACTCTTATGATGAAATGTTTTATGATATGCATGATCTCCATTGTACTTACTTATCGGTCTTACTTACCTTACATACTGAGTACATTCCACGTACTAACTGCATACTCTATGTTGTATCGTTTCATGATTCAGACTCGAATATTCAGGCTTATTCCCAACCATTACCCAGATCCTCAGTGCTAGCACTTTCCAACCAAAGTCCCATCAACTCGTTAGTAGTGTAGGCTTTTCAGACATAGTGTGTATTTTAGCTTTAGAATTGTGTATGTATTCAGATATTCGTGTTGTTAGATTTTCAGAGTTCCTCTTGATTATGTTGAATTTAGATGTCATGTTTATACCTTGGGTTGACTTTGAGCCTCTCGGGGTTCCCTATCCCATATGTGAATCCGGGCCTTTCTTCAGATCATGACAAACATGGTTTCAGAGAATTAGGTTTTGAAGTGTCCTAGGGTGTCTGAAAGTCGCGTTAGGTAGAGTCTTTTTCCATGATTAGGAAGTGCGCCACACTTATGACGAAGAGACTATGAAACGTTTTAGAAAATTTCTCTTATTTCATGATTCTATCTCATGCTATAAGTTCAACTTTCTTCATTCCTCTAACTCATGCTATACGAGTGTGTAGAAACATGTCTCCGCAAAGAACCAACAGGGGTTATACAACCCCACCAACTCTAACGGACCCCATGTTTGGGCAAGTTACAGATGCAGAGCTTGGGGCCTCTTTCCAAGTAACGATACGAACCATGACCACCTAGCTTAACCAGCAGGCTGTTGTATCAGCGAACACTATCGGGGAGGCAGCAGCTACTAGGGTTCGATACTTTATGAAGAGGAGCCCGTCTATGTTTGTTGGTTTGAATATGGATGGAGAGTTTAAGGGGGGAGAAAGGAGGAAGAAAAGTCCCAAGACCGAAGACTTGGAGAGCTCCCTGCAAGGGTCAAGTAATGGGAGTCACTCTCAACACCAGCAGAGGTCTTTAGCTCAGGTTCGGGGAAACAAGCCCAGGGTGAGGGAGATTACTTATCTTGTTTGCTGCACTGCAGAAAGAACCACCTAGGAAGGTGCTTGGGTGGGTTCAAATGTTTGCTTCTATTGTTTCAGGCCCGGTCATAAACTCAGAGATTGCCATTCACCCAAGCAAGACGGCCAAAGAGGCCATACCTCGGCCACCTTTTCAGCAGCCCTATCGAGTCGGTCAGCATGCCTGAAATGTGGTAGAAAACTCTCATAAAGTGTTTGATTAGTTCAGGTATTTGTTATGGGTATGGAAAGCCCAGACACATGCGCAGGAACTGCCTATCAGCAAAGTAGGGCAAGGGTAGAGTCAGTGCACCAACCACCAGATTAGCAACTCTAGCTGATGTCCATCTCAGCAGGACAGGTTATCAAGAGCAAGTGGCAGTCAACCTCAGATGTAGTCCCAGGTACATTATAAGTCTTCATATCGAAAATTGCATGATTGCTAGTTTCGATAAATAGTGTATAAGGTACAAGACCCCTTTTTCAGTTTAATATGAGATTTATTTTGTGAAGGGTATAGAATGGCTAAAGGTATGAAGCCTTCAATGATAGCCTTAGAGGCGAATGGAGAGTCGCGAGGTAGTGGTTTAGCCCGATCTTAAGAAAGGTCCAAGAACCCTAAAATGATGGTTTTAATCTAAGGGGGATGATTATAAGTCAATGAGCCAAGTTAGATTTTGAGTGACCTAATAAGAGGAGTCTCAGCACCAATAACTATGGAACGCCAATCGCTCATTTCCCAATGACTGCTCTTATGCCCAGTTAAAGTTGTGCTCCATCCAATCTAATGAATAGGGCCTCCAAATTCTAAATGACTACTTTAGATGGTGATCCCAGTCTTACTCTATGAATGTTCAAGTCTCGACTTCATGTCATAAACTCGCTATGTATGTTAACTCATGTCTCCTAACATGCTCGGCTGATAAGATCATTCCGTACCAGGTATAAGTTCAGCTTAGGTCTCTTGAATGATCCGTGCTCATGATTCTCTTAGTCTAAGCCTTTTTGTACCTCTCCTCATAATGGAAATGATGATTACAAATGTGTATGTTTGGGATAACTCTAGGAGGCAAGAGAGTTTGAATGATCTTGTTGTGCAGGGTAATACCTCAAGTGTTAGTTTCAATTGTGTATGGATGTAGTAGGTTAAGGTCATAGCCTATGCTTCTAGGAAACTGGAAGTCCATGAACAGAACTATCCAACTCGCGACCTTGAATTGGCAGTAGTAGTATTTTCCTTCAAGAATTGGAGACACTATTTGTACGGGGTCCATATAGATGTGTTTACGGACCACAAAAGCCTACAGTACGGGTTCACCTAGAATGATCTGAATCTATGCCAGAGAAAGTTGTTAGAGCTTCTTACAGATTATGATATGAGTATCCTTTATCATCAAGGCAAGGCTAATGTGGTGGCAGACGCTCTTAGCAGGCATTTTATGGAAAGTGTGTCCTATGTAGATGGGGAGAGGAAAGAGCTACTGAAAGATGTGCATCGGCTTGCACGTTCATCTTGTTAATTCAACAAATAGTTTGTTTAGAATGGATCAGAATCTTCCTTGGTGACTGAGGTTAAAGCTTGACAAGACGAGGATCCTATTTTGGAAAAGTTGAAAGAAGTTCAGAATCAGAGGGTAGAGATCTTCTCCCAAGGGGGAGATGGTGTGCTATGATATCAGGATCATTTGTGTGTATTGGGTGTTGATGACTTGAGGGAGCAGATGTTGCATGAGGCTCATGGTTCTAGATATCCTATATATCCAGGTGCCACCAAGATGTACCGTGTCCTATGGGAAGTCTATTGGTTGAATGGCATGAAGAAGGACATAGCAGAGTTTATGGATAAGTGTCTGAATTGTCAACAGGTGAAGGTTGAGCATCAAAGACCTAGAGGTGTGGTCCAAGACATTAGCATCCCTACTTGGAAGTGGGAGGAAATCAATATGGAATTTATTACAGGGTTGCCTCATACTCGTTGACAATATGACTCTATTTGGGTGGTTATAGAAAGATTGACTAAAGCAGCTCATTTTCTACCAATTTAGCGGAGGTGTCGCGCCCAACCTTGGAAGGCATGACTGGCACCTAATGCCACACTGGGATCTGGACTAACTTGATAGGCCTGGTGCACTACTGGTGCACGCCTACAACTTAATTCAAGAATTCAACGAGCTATATCTCGGTTGTAAATACAACCTCTGGCCAACAAGGCCACCTGTAGAAGAAGACAACTAACCAACAACAACATAATAACATGGATCCTATGCGGGCCAACAAGACCATCATGCTGTCTAGTTATAATTGAAATGAAATCAGGCAACTAAAGTACGCTATAGTCGACAAGGCTGCTAACGAACACCTAAACAAGGCCCCACACAGTCATCACATGAAATAAAACATACATAGGCCCCACACGACCCACAACAAAAGCTAATCACTGGAAATGTGTAGCATTCAAGACTTTAAGAGTGGAATAATGGTTGAGACAGGGCCCCGACCTACCCCTAAGTTGTACAACAAAAGAACAAACTTCTTCTAACTATCAATTTCGGAGGAAAGGATCTAAATGAACTGCTAACTCTAGTTGATGGCTAAGAATGCCCCTAATCGCGTCTATTCGCACCTGCAGGCAAGTAATGCAGCGTCCTAAGAATGGACGTCAATACAATATGTACCAAATATCTAAGACAGTAAAATAATAACTAATTGAGAACTGATAAAACGGAAGTAATCAAGAAGGAGGGTAAGAATTTAACCTGAGTAACCTTACCGTTTAAAATATCTAACTAACAAGTATATAAATACAAACAAGAACCTAACCGGGCCCTCATAAGCCTAGAAGGTACAAACAACTCAGAATAACCTATCTGGGCCCCGTAAGCCCCGAAAAGTACAAATGATGCACACTCCTGCTATCTGGCTACTAAAGGTTCGTAAACAAACTGTAACTCAGGAATGCTTGGTCTCTAAATCTCTATCCGAGCATGTTGTCTCCTCTAGCTGCATCTGTGTCTGAGCTGTCTAGGATGTGCAACTGGACCCCGTGCCCTGACTCGACTATGGGTCAAAATGTAATCTCTGATAACTGGACCCCGAGCCTTGGCTTGACTATGGGTCATAATGTAATCTTTGATAACTAGACCCCGAGCCTTGTCTCGACTATGGGTCATTATGTAGTCTTTGATAACTGGACCCTGAGCCTTGGCTCGACTATGGGTCATAATGTAATCTCTGATAACTGGACCCCGAGCCTTGACTCGACTATGGGTTAGCGTGATCTCTAATAACTGCACCCCGAGCCTTGGATCGAGTATGGGTCATAATGTGTCTGCTATAACTGGATCCCGCGCCTTAGCTCAACTATGGATCTTACTGTAGCTGTTGTATCTCAGCCCCGAGCCTTGGCTCGACTATGGGCCATAATGTAAGCTCTGAAAACTGGTTACGATCCTCACAGCCTCAATATGGTCCCCTTGGACATCATACTGCTCCTTGATAACATTCAAACCACATCTCTTACTAAAGTATGAAGTGGACATTGTCAATAAAGAACCCAACAAAGAGGTTGGGGTCGAACCCACAGGGAATATTGAAGATCTAGACTAATACTAGTAAGTGAACTAGTTGGTTAGTTACTCCAATTGAGGGGTTTAAGAAATATAATAATTAAAAACAATGATTGAAATTATGATGTAAAATTAAGAGTAAAGACTAACTAGGATTTGTGTTCCCCATGGGTTCATAACTACGTTGGGTATACACACATGATCAATACCAATGCTTACTTGTAGAACTGATAACTAGGGTTCATCCAAACGACTGGTTCGTCCCTATTGGATGACAATACTCAATCATTAAGTGAGGTCTCATGAGTGATTTCAAATGAACCGTTATCAATTTTTTCCAAAATTTTACTATCCTGCGACCACAACTCAAGTTAATAAATGATCATCAAGATCCAGTCTTTGTTGTAATTCTCTTTTCCTAATCTGTACTTCTCTAGGCTCTAGAAAGTAAAGAATTGGAGCAAGTCCTAATGTTTTACACCTTTAATAAACGTTTAAGCATGAAGAGAATACAAATACAAGCGTTTTGCATTAGTTTTGAATCACTTTTGTGCAACCCTAGCTCATAAATTCACCATGGTTCCCACAAGTCTAGCTATGGAGGTTTTAGCCACTCATAATTGCAAAGTTGCGATATGCATTCATGATTAAGGACATAAATCAATACTTATAGTGGTAGATGAGAGAAATTTGATTATATCCAAAATAACTCAAGAACAATTCACAAAGATCAAGAAGAAATCAAGAAAAGGTTGATCACAAGTCAATCAACTCAATTCTATGTTGTCTCGATGTTTTCTAAAGTTCTCACGTCCTCTAACTCTTTCTCTTGAAAATAAAACATAAAAAGTATTTATACAGACATAAGAATCCTTTTCCTTAGCTAACAGGGTAAATTTCTGTAACTGGTGCCGCCTGAGCCATGATAGATCCTACGACCCATAGCAGGATTGTACGGGTTGTACCTGCTACTTGTGTGTCCTTGGCTTGCTGAAATTTGGCTATGTAATTGGCCTTGGTATGACTCGTACATGCTTTCTATGAGTTGTATTTTTTTTCGTGGCTTGACTCTGAGAATTCTCAATTTTCCTGAATTTTGTCACGAGTGTAATGGTACGACTCGTACCTTGATGCCATGACTCATACAGTCTATCCTTGTCAGGAGTCAGCCTCTTGTGCAATTCTTCTAAATATTTCCACGACTCAATGCTATGGATCGTAAAATCATTGTACGACTCGTACTGAGAGTCATAGGATACACTCTTCATAACTTAGCCATCTAAAACTTTTCACAATCTTCAGTACGTCTTGTAGCATCAACCTACTTCTCATATTGAGGCTTGTGACTTTATCCCATTTTATGCACTTTCAGAAGCTATCTTTTACACATTAATACTCCAACACCTATTTGTCCTGTAACCAAAGAAAAAGTGCTTTATATCCGTATAAACACACCTAAGTCCATGCTATTTTCTTAGTTTTAAGCATCGAAATTGCTGTGAACTCATAATACATCACTCTTGCGAGCATAACCCTGTCAGAAACAACATTCAAACCCCCAATATCGTATACAACAATCAAGTTGTCTAGGATTAACTCTGACGACAGTTACTATATCATCACTACTGTCTCAATTCAACTTATATCAGCTGGCCACAATAGGTTTACTATGAAATACTGTTAATACACAAGTCATACTAACTTTGCGATGAACATAACTTGTCGAAAAGGATAGTCTTACATACCTTAAGTGCCGACTTGCATTTAACTGGTGAGTTTCAACTTGTATCGATAGTTATATCCAACTGCAACCTAATACTGAGAGAATAGAGATAATTTATATACTGAATTCGGTAAATAATGATAACTTTTAATAAAAATAGAAACTATAATTCAACTTCAAATAACTCATCCAAAAACCTACGATTTCCTGAGAGTTCAGAAGGGAGAAGTGCTTACTAATGCCTGTGGCCGTTTAGGATTGAATTTTGGAGTAATCTGACGATTTTTACTCAAGGGATTTCCAATTTACCGAGCGAATTTTTGAGAAATAACTATGTAGTAATGCCTCCCGTAGGCTTAGGCCTTGTTACCTGAAGTTAATTTGCATTTGGACGGTGTTTGATAGCATAATTGGACGAACATGTGGTGAAAATTACGGTTTACTTCTTCTCTGGCCAAGGGAATATATGGGAAATGAATTAAAATGAGCAAAGGACCTATATATATATATACATAGGTGGTGGACTAGGGGACGCCTCGCGCCATCCATATCGCCAACCTAGTGCTGTGTCGTGCCTCGCAAAGCGCCAGCAAGCCTGGCGTGCCGCGCTGGTTAGTGCACTGCTGGCCGGTGCGTCGCACTAGCCCTTCACGGCCTAGCCTCCTCCAACCTTATTTCTGAGGCTCTTTCCACAAGCGTCAACCTCTCCTTACTCATCACAAATCCACGTGTATGCCTACTAAGAGATAACATTTTATGGGGTGTAACAGGAGGATTATGCCAAATTGTACATTTCGGAGTTAGTTCGGTTGCATGGAAAGCCCTTGTCCATTATATTAAATAGAGGTACTCAGTTTACCTCCATGTTTTGGAGATCATTTCATAAGGGATCTGGTACTTATGTCAAGCTTAGCACAATACTTCATCCATAAACAGATGGTCAGGCTGATCGAACCATTAAGACTCTCGAGGATATATTGAGAGCGTGTGTGATTGATTTCAGGGGAAGTTGGGATGAATATTTACCTCTCATTGAGTTTGGAAAAAACAACAACTACCATTGTAGTATTCAGATGGCACCATTTGAAGCTCCTTATAGGCGGAGGTGTAGATCACCCATTGGTTGGTTTGAGGTCGGTGAGGCTATGTTGATAGGACACGATTAAATTCATGAAGCTTTGGAGAAAGTTTAGTATATAAGAGAAAGGTTGAAAACAACTCAGAGTCGTCAATAGTCCTATACGAATGTGAGGAGGAGAAAACTTGAGTTTGAAGTTGATGCTTGGGTGTTTTTGAAGGTATATGCCATGAAGGGAGTGGTGAGGTCAAAAAGAAGGGGAAACTTAGTCCCCATTATGTTGGCCTGTATCGGATTGTGAGATGTGTGGGCAAGGTGGCCTATGAATTAGAGTTGTCCTCAGAATTTACTTCAGTTCATCCTGTCTTCTATCTATCGCTCTTAGAGAAGTGTCTAGGTGATCCTGCTCTAGTTGTTCTGGTGGAGAGTGTAGGTAACAAGGATAGCCTTAGTTATGAAGAGGTTCCAGTGGAAATACTGGATTGTCAAGTTCGGAAGCTAAGAAACAAATAAGTAGCCTAAATAAAGGTTTTGTGGAGGAACCAACATTTTGATGGAGCTATGTGGGAAGTCAAAGTAGATATGATGGCTAAATACCGCATCTATTCCCTTCCGACACATTTCTAAATTGAGGTACCAGTTTTCTCCCTAGTTCTCTATTTAGTTTCATGTTCAGTTCATGTCCCCCAGTTACTTTCATGCCAATGTATGTATTTGTGATTCTTAATTCAGTTCACTCATGTAGTTCAGCTTGGAGTCTGTCACTCCGTCAGTTTCCTGCTTAAATATTTAGCATTTGAGTAAAATGACTCCATTTCTCAGCTTTTCAGTATGAGTTCCCACATTTTAGGATGAATTTCCCAAGGGGGAGATATTGTCATACCTCAAAAGCCCTAAGATCAGACCCGAGGGTTAAAACGGAGAAAAAAGGATTTTCTACCCTAGGTCACAGGATGAGTCATCCAGTGACCTGTAAGGTGCACCATGAGTCGTTTAGTGACTCGTCGGGAGGAGCATGAACTTATTTGGAATTTTAGGTTTGTGGTTAACCATGGGTGAGACCACGGTTCATGTTCATCAGCACGAGTCGTCAAGCGGATCGTGGTTAGTAGTTGGCTTAAAGGTTGAAGATTTCTAACAGTGATCCTAACGATTGGTCACTACGAGTTGTAGGGTACGCCATGAGCCATGGTGTCCCTCTTGGTGACTAGTGGAGTGGAGGTATACCATTGCAGGCTATGATTTGAGACCACGAGTCGTGGTGTTGGGCACGAGTCGTCCAGTACCTCATGGGGACTGGAAATTTGCATTTTCCTGTGAATTTATTAAGGGATTTTATATAATTACTAAGTTCCTAAGGCCTATACTACGTCGTTTTAAGCTCAAAAAATAGTGTTTTAAGAGTGTTAAGCTCATTCTAAGCCTATTCTCTTCCATGCATGCAAACCTAGAGGTTCTAAATGGTGATCAAGCTTAGATTCATCAAGTTCTTCTCCAAATTTCCTTTGGGCATTCAAGAGGGTTGTATAATTAGATTCTTCTAGGTATGTGGGATTATGAATGGGTGTATTCATCCACACCCATGCCCTATCCCTCTTTAATTTCATGGAATATTATGGTTGATGAATCTATGGGGTTTTAACCCTACATATAGATTCTCTAAGTATTGATCATGGGTATGATCTATATATGATTCAGATGTTGAATTTTCATTTATGCACATATTTTACAATAACTTCAATTACAAGTTATGTTTTCATGTTTTATAAATTTTGATGCCCAATCATAAAAGAATTCATGAAAGGTTTAGATTATGATCTATGTTTAAAGTTTTGATGAGATGTATATGGAGAACGTATGAGTGCGAACTACACATGTATACATTCATGTTTTGAATAATCAATGTCTATTTCAAGCATGTTTAAATATTGGAAAAGCCCATACAATCAAGTATGTTTCATGATTTATCGAAATTTCATGTTATTATCTTACCACATGGTTTTGGAGTCTAGACTTCCACTATTTTAAGCTTGTGGTATGGTTTGAGCCCAAGGCTCCACATGTTATGTATTATTGCAATTTAGCTTCATCACCGAATGATGGTTCAGCTTCATTGAAAAACAATGGAGAGCACATGATTGTTTTTTGGAGTACAGTCTAGCATTGACTAGGCTAAGGGTCAATCAACCTTGTGCCTTAGAACTATGCGCCAAGATAGGATTACATATACATTTTGGAACCTCCCTTGTGAGTTTGCCCTTCCCCCAAGGGGCCTCGATCTTGATATTCATATCATGATATCGTCCCTAGCCCTGGCAAGGCTTTGGATTTAACATTGTTCCTCATGATTTTCAGTTATGCATGTTCATCAGTCATGTTATTATGTTTTCATTAGGTTTGACCCAATGTTCAGTTTTACTTATGATTATCAGTTTTCATCTTTGGGACATTTGATTCAGTTATGATATTCAGTTATGTTGAATCACATTTTCAGATAATAGCATGCAATCCCTACTCCCAGACTCTTATGATGAAATATTTTATGACATGCATTATCTCTGTTTTACTTACTTAGTGATTTTACGTACCTTACATACTTGATACATTCCACATACTGATCACATACTCTATGCTCTATCGTTTCATGATACAGGCTTGGATATTCAGGCTCAGTCCCGCAGTTAGCCAGATCCTCAGTGTTAACACTTTCTAGCCAGAGTTGGTGAATCCTCATCTGTCCAGGGCCTTTCTTTTCAGTTGTGTTTTCAGTATTTTTAGTTTTATACTTTAGTGAGTTAGTTGGGGTCTTGTCCCATCAACTCATCCGTAGTAAAGGCTTTTCAGAAATACTGTGTTTTTCTTCTTTAGACTTGTGTATGTATTTAGATATTCATGTTGTCAGATTTTCAGACTTCCACTATGTAATATATGTTATACTTCCACTTGATTTTGTTGAATTTAGATGCCATGTTCATGCCTTGGGTCGACTTGGATCCTCTTAGGGTTCCTTGTCGCGTGTCTCGATCCGAGCCTATGTTTGGGCCTTGACAGATAATGAAATTGTAAGAAAGTGCTGAAATAATATACAATGACCCTGTTTGAAAATATAAGGCCATAAATAGCTGGATGTCTGAAAATACTGTAAAGCTAGTAAAACTGATTAAGGGTCATGCACATATTTGGAAATTTGAGACTATACCATACTAAACTGTTAGAGAGCCTATTAACCGACATATAACCAAAAGAGCTAGATATGGAGTTCGATATATACACCCTACTGAATAGAGCCTATGGTACATTTCCAAGGTATAGTGGATGAACTATGTGATCACTATCTGGGACCCATTAGGTCTAATAACCTATAGCGGAACATAGTTTAGGGAACCTGTGTGCGCTAAACCCTGTCCCACTCAGTGCTAAATATTTTTCCCAACTAAAATTCTAATTATATCTAACTGAACTAATTAGGTTGAAACTGGTTTCCTAAGGCTATGTTAAAACTACTTATTTAGATGTATCCCGAGAGCCTAAAGGACCTAATAAATAAAAATACTGATAAACTGATAAACTAGCATCTCTGGATAATATTAAGTACACTCATAATCTGAAAATACTGACTTTGATTTAAAGCATATATGCTAAAGATAATACTTAGATAATAATCAATGTAAAATAGCAATTTAGGCCAACTTTTAAATCCTTCCATTTTTACCTCTCAAATCCTGTTAAAATCTAGGGTAGATGGCATACTATGAAATTTAAATCAAGAACATGAAAATCATATGCTAGGGTTATAGAAACTTTCTAAAACAATTGAAATTATGGAGCATTCATGATATGTTTGAAAAAGGCTCTAATTCATAGCTTCTATAGAGCTAAAAATAGAGAAAGTTTCTTAAAGTAATTTTGAGGCAAAAGATGAAAGGAATCACCTTGTTGAATCCCCACTTACCTTAAGTAGAAGAATCTCTAGAAAGAACGTTGAACTTGCAGCACTTTGAGTGGAACCGTAGCTTAGATTTGAGAGGTTTTTCTATCTTCTACATACTGGTTCTATGAGTCTGGGAGAAAATGAGAGGGAATACTCGACATTTCCCCTAAATTCCCTTCCAAAGTACCCAAAATTACGTAGTTTAGGAGTTCGACGCATAAGAAATTACTAGGATGCCCTTATAAAAATAAACTGAAAAACTTACTGCCAACCGTCACGACTCACACCACGAGTCATTACTTGGTACCACGAGTCGTACTATGACTTAAGGTCAATGAATCATGGTTGCACCCCGTTTGATCCTCCACCCTACGAATCCTCATTACGACCCCTACCATCTTGAAGAGTTATCTAACTAATGAATGTAAATTGAATTAAGTTTAAATCAATGAAGGACAAGTACTAGGGAAGTAATCCCAATTGTGTGTCGATCCCCCTAAATCACTCAATGTGGATAAATCGAGAGTGGGCTATGGGTGAATATCTAAGTAATTACTTAGGCAATCAATGGATATAAATCAATAGCACAATTAGTATCAAATTAAAAAGAACTCCCTTCTATGCAATTGCTTGTTCCCAATGGGAATTCAACCTACGTCGAAGAGAATCCTAAAATAAGGGTTAGAGCCTTGAGTTATTCTTGATTGATGCCAACCCAACCTAAATTTTCTCTTTCAAGTATCATAAATGTAATTGGGTAGGATTGAGTGACTTTCATCATCAATCACACACTAAAAAGAAAAAATCAAATAAATGTTCTTAAGTCCCAAAATCAATTTTATCAAATTGGGCTCATTAGGGTTCACAACCCTAGATATGGGTTTAGTTACTCATAGAAAGAAGAAGAAGCAGTAGAGAAAACAAGTAATAAAACATCCTCACCAATGAGATTGCAAACTAGAGAAGAAAACTTGAATTATGAAACTAAAATTTTCAAAATTACAATCTACGTCTAAGAACTACTCTAAATATGACTGAAAATAATGTAATCTATCAGTCTATCCAATCTCTCTTAAAAAAATAAAAAAATCTATTTATAATAAGTCTCCAAAAACACCAAAATAATTTAAACTCATAGGGTCCCAGGTGTGCAGGAATGGTCCATCCTTTAGAAAGACAGACCGTTCTTTGCTCCATCTACTAAAATCAGATTTTGTCCGAGTTCTTTCTGTCCTTTGATTGGAGAACCACCTTTTGGAAAGATGGTCCGTCTCCTAATGGATCTGTCTTTTAATTGATAGACCGTCTACTGAAAAGATGATCGTTTTTTTGATGAGATGGTAATTTAACAACTTATTAAGCATGAGCATTTGCTTCGTTTTCAATTGATTTAGGAGGATTTTACATCCTTTCTCTTTGGTTTGTGGTGAGCCCGCAAGTGTACGGGTTGTACAAGTAATACAGTGGCCCTTTTTAAGAACCGGAATGTCGAACCTACAGGGACTGGACTACAGGGTAAAACCT
>JACEIK010004880.1:71346-85897 GCA_018107945.1 Datura stramonium
TTTCCTGCAAAACAACGCTAATCATGTTGGTTAGTATAAATTCACACTTCCCTACAATTTACATGAGAATGTACTACATTGTTGGATAAACAAGGCAAAAACGATGCATTTGAGTATCACTTGGGCATATAAATATGCCCCAGATCAGTTTGTACAGGTATTGAACTCAAATACGTAAAGCAAAAGAATTGACCAAAAGTATGATGTTGGAAGAAGAGGACATGTGTTTCCTAGGATGACACCTATGAAATGTAGATCAAACGCAGGATGCACTGGCTTAAGGTTGAAAAAATAGTTGCGAAACGCAGGTTGCATATGCCGGATCCTGTCAGGAGTTCTGGTCCAGATCTGCGAGATACCTGCACCCAACGGATGAGCACCTGTAAAATATAGGTGCCTCGCAAGTAAGGTCGTGCTGCTAAGGGAAAAATAGAAAGAAAAGGTAATGAAAAGAGGAGTAGACTTTCCCTAATTAGCACACCTTTTGTAGAAAAATGGAATATTCTTGTCATCAATATTGCAGATTGTATTATTTTTAATTTCTAGAGAGCGAATAAAGGTAGAGAGCTTTTCTTTATCTTCTTCCTCCTTAAGGTAAAAACCTCCATTGAAGATCAACCTTGAGCTTTAATTTACTTTTGATGATGAATGTATAATCTCTTCTTCTTCATCTATGAGTAGCCAAACATCTTTCTAGGGGTGTGTGCTTGATAGAGGCTAAATTGGATTGGGTGCTGCTAGTTTAATCTTAGAATTGCTTATTTAGCATAAATCTATTATTCTCTCTAAATTATAATTGAAATATCTATAGTTGCAAATATGGGTTGTGCTTACTTATTCTATTATTGCTTAAAAAGAGGAATAAAATATGGGTGAGAAAACAATGGTAGGCATTTGAATTTTGATTATGTTGAGTTGGGCTAGAAATATCCAAAACCCATTTTCACATATTGATTAAAGGTTTGAGTCTAGATATAGTCCATTCTTGCCCAAGTTGCAATGGTTGATGTGTTTAGAACCTTGGGTTTTGAGAAAACGCGAGGCAGAAGATACTCAAGTGGTTGAGAAACATAGAGTATTGCCTTTTCCATGACTATTCATGTTTGTAATTACCCCGCCAATATTTAGTAATGCGATTTAGTTCAATTCTATAGACAACTTTAGTGCCATCAATCTCTATCCCTATGGGTTCGACCCTGACTCACGAGTTGGTTAATAATATCGCGATGACTATTTACACTATCCGGAAGAAGGATAGTTCTCTTCGCAATTGAACAAGGTCACCATTAAGAACAGGTATCCTCTCCCTAGGATTAATGATTTGTTTGACCAGCTTCAGGGTGCTAAGTGTTTCTCCAAGATAGACCTCGGTTTCGGATGCCACCAACTCAAGGTTTGGGAGAGTGACATCCCGAAGACAGCCTTCAAGACTCGGTATGGTTACTATGAGTTTGTAGTTATGTCTTTTGGCCTAACGAATGCTCCTACAACTTTTAAAGACTTGATGAATAGGGTGTTCAAGCTATACTTGGATATGTTTGTGATAGTGTTCATAAATAATATTCTCATATACTCGGAGCGAAGCAAAGCATGCCGCTCATTTGAGGGTGGTGCTATAGACTCTTATGGATCGCCTGTTGTATGCTAAGTACAACAAATGTGAGTTCTGGCTTAACTCAGTAGCATTTTTGGGTCATCTTGTGTCAAGTGGGGGTGTACAGGTGGACTCTCAAAAGATAGAAGCGGTGAAGAATTGGCTAGACCAGTTAGTCTTTTGAATATCAGGAGTTTCTTTTGTTTAGCTGGTTACTAACTGAGGTTTGTTGAAGGGTATTCATCCATTGCAGCACTTGACTAAATTGACCGAGAAGAAAGTGAAGTTTCAATGGTCAGAGGCTTGTGAGAAGAGCTTCCAAGAGTTGAAGACTAGACTCATCTCAGCACTGGTGTTGACCCTACCTGAGGGTACCGATTGGTTTGTGGTATATTGCAACACCTCAAGGATCGGCCTTGGTTGTGTATTAATGCAACATGGTAAAGTTATAGCCTTTGCTTCTAGGTAGCTGAAATTACATGAAAAGAACTATCCGGCTCACAACCTCGAGTTGGCTGCGGTAGTATTTTCCTTTAAGATTTGGAGATACTATTTGTACAGGATCCATGTGGATGTGTTTAAAGACCACAAAATCCTACAGTAAGTGTTTACCCAAAAGTATTTGAATCTACGTTAGAGGAGGTAGTTGGAGTTTTTGAAGGATTATGATATGAGTGTCCTTTATAATCCAGGCAAAGCTAATGTGGTGTTAGAAGCTCTTAGTAGGATTTCCATGGAGAGTGTGTCCCATGTAGATGTGGAAAGCAAAGAGTTAGTGAAGGATGTGCATCCACTTGCACGGCTAGGAGTCCATCTTGTTCATTCGACAAATGGAGGTATCATTGTTCAAAATGGGTTAGAATCTTCCTTGTTGACTGAGGTCAAAACTAGACAAGACAAGGATAGAATTTTGGTAAAGTTGAATGAAGCCGTTAAGAATCAGAAAGCAGAGGCCTTCTCCCAAGGGGGAGATGGTGTGCTTTGATATCAGCTTCGTTTGTGTGTGCGGGGTGTTGATGACCTGAGGGAGCGGATATTGCATGAGGCTCATTGTTCCATATATTATATACATCCATGTGCCACCAAGATGTACCGTGATATATGGGAAGTCTATTGGTGGAATGACATGAAGAAGGACATGGTAGAGATTGTATTGGTGGAATGGCATGAAGAAGGACATAGCAGAGTTTGTAGATAAATGTCCAAATTGGCAACAGGTGAAGGTTGAGCATCAAAGAACTGGGGTGTGCTTCAAGACATTAGTATCCCTAATTGAAAGGAGGGAGGAAATCAATATGGACTTTATTACAGGTTTGCCACACACTCGTCCATAATATGACTCTATTTAGGTGGTTATAGATATATTGACTAAGGCAACCCATTTTCTAATGGTCAAAACTACCGATTCAGCGGAGGATTATGCTTAATTATACATTCGGGAGTTAGTTTGATTGCATGGAGTGCCCTTGTGCATCATATCAGATAGAGGTACTCCGTTTACCTCCCAGTTTCGGAGATCATTTCAGAAGGGGCTTGGTACTCAGGTCAAGCTTAGCATAGCATTTCACCGGCAAATGGATGGTCAGGCGGAGTGGACCATTTGGACCCTTGAGGACATGTTGAGAGCATGTGTGGTTGATTTCAAGGGTAGTTGGGATGATCATTTGCCTCTCATTGAGTTTGCATATAGCAACAACTACCATTCTAGCATTCAGATGGCTCCGTTTGAGGCTCTATATGAGCGGAGATGTGGATCGCCTATTTGTTGTTTCGAAGTTAGTGACGCTACATTGATAGGTCCATATTCAGTCCATTAGGCTACAGAGAATATTCAACTTATTAGGGACTGGTTGAAAATAGCTTAGAGTCGCCAAAAGTCCTATGCCAACGTGTGGAGGAGGGAGATAGAGTTTGAAGTTGATGATTGAATGTTTTGAAAGGTGCCTCCCATGAAGGGAGTAATGAGGTTCATAAAGAAAGGAAAACTCATTCCCCGTTATGTTTTCCAGTATGGGATTGTAAAATGGGTTGGCAAGGTAGCATATGAGTTAGAGTTGTCCTCAGAATTAGCTTCAGTTCATCTAGTTTTCCATGTATCACTTTTAAAGAAGTGCTTCGGTTGACAGTGTGGGTGTGAAGGATAACCTTAGCTATGAGGAGGTTTCGATGTAAATACTTGATCGTCAGGTTCGAAAGCTAAGAAACAAGAAAGTAGCCTCAGTAAAGGTTTTCTAGAGGAACCAGCATGTTGAGGGAGCTATGTGGGAAGAAAAAGTAGATATGATGGCTAAATACCAGCTGCCAACACATAGACAAATCTACAACATCCAAGGGATGTACGGGAGGCAAGTATGACCTATACAATCCTATTACGGGTCGTAGTATCAGTCACGAGTCAAGCTGATGCCAGATATGGAAAATTCCCTGTTAGCTTAGGAAAAGATTTTTGATGTCCATATAAATAGCTTTGATGTTTTATTTAGTAGAATAACTAGAGAGAAGGTAGTAGAGACATGTGAAAAGTATTATTTGTGAATTTTTGTCAAGTTTTGGAGAACAATTCTTATGATCAACACTTGATTTCTTCAATTGTTCTTGAGATGATTCATTCATATTCAAAGCTCCAATTATTATTGTAAGGCTTAGGTTATGACTTGATCCAATAGAGTCAGAACACCTTTCTATCTACAAGAAATGGTGCTCGATGAAAGGATCCAGATTCCACACTAGGATGTGGGCTGGGGAGAGCGCTGCTCTGCGGTGAATTTAATTATGTGTTTGTCTATTAATGGAAATTCTAATCGTACAATCATGAGAGGCTAAAACCTCAACAACTAGGGTTGTTGGAACCATGATGGATTAATAAAATAGGGTCACCCAAAAGTGATTCTAAACCAATGCTAAAAGCTTGTATTGCATTCTCTTCATTTTAAAACATTTCTTAATAGTGTACAATGTTAGGACTTTCCCGAATTCTTTACTTGCTTTAACCTAGAGAAGTAGAGATTAGGAAAAGAGAATTACAACAAAGCTTGGTCTTTATGATCATTGTATTAACTTGAGTTGTGGTCGCAGGATGGTTAAATTTGGGAAAAATTAATAACGGTTAGCAAGAAATCGCTCATGATACTTGTAATATCCCAAAAGCCCTAAGATCAGACCTGAGGGTTGAAATGGAGAAAACCGAATTTTTTGCAACAGGTCAGAGGAAGAGTCATCCAGTGACCCATGAGGAGCACCAGAAGTTGTTTAGTGACTCATGGGAAGGAGGGTGGACTTGGTTGAATTTTGAGAGTTGGCGGTGACCATGGGTGTGACCACGAGTCATGGTCAGCACTACGATTCATTATGCCAGCCGTGGTCAAGAGTTGATTGGAAGGTTGGAAGTTTTGGCAGTGTAGGCCACGAGTTGGTCACCATGAGTCATTTGGTACACCTTAAGTCATGGTGACCCTCATATTTGGATTGCCAGTGCTGATCATAAGAAGAAGACCACAAGTCATGGTGCAGGGAATGAGTTGTCCAGTCCGTTGTTGGGACTGGCAGTGCATTTTTCCTGCGAATTTATTAAAGGCTTTTCCGTAACTCCTAAGTTCCTAAGGTCTATACTATGTTATTTTAAGCTTAGAAAGGTGTGTTTTAAGAGGGGTAAATTCATTCTAAGCCTATTCTCTTCCATGCATACATGTCTAGAAGCTCCTAAGGATGATCAAGCTTAGATTCATCAAGTTCTTCCCCAAATTTAATTGAGCTTTTAAGAGAGTTTTTGAAATCAGATTCTTCCAGGTATGTAGAGTTATGAATGGGTGTAATCATCCATACCCATGCCAAATCCCTCTTTAATTTCATGAAAATTCTAGTTGATGAATCTATGGGGGGTTTTAACCAAACATGTGATTTCTCTAAGTATCAGTCATGGGTATAATATTTATATGTTTCTAATGTAAAATTATGATTCATGGGCATATTTTACAATGTTTTCAATTATGAATTGTGTTTTCTAGTTTTACGAATTATGATGCCTATCCATGGAAGTTCATGAAAGTTGAGATTTGTTGTCATGACCCGAACATAGGCGCGGATCGAGACACAGGACAAGGAGCCCCGAGACACTCCAAGTCGACCCATGACATGAACATACATCTAATTCAATCAATAAAAGCAGAAAACTTGACGTAATGAACGTAATGAGAAGCTAATCATAACTGGACATTAGAACCGAAATTTACATAATATAGGACAAGCTGAGTAATACATATAGTCTGAAAGCCTCTAACATATCTGATGGGTTGATGGGACAATACCCCCAACTAACCCGACAAGTCTAAAAACTGAAAGTACAAAATCTGGTGAGGCCTCCTGCTCCTGGTGAGTGGCTAAGGCATTAAATCTATTCTGGCGCTAACCGACAACTGTACAGGTGGATGCCCCCCGATGTGATATGCGTGGGGTTGGGGCTGCTGAACTAGAATTTGGGCCTTGGCCCCCAACTTGATCCTATCTCGTAGCAGGACATGAGCATATTTTCAGGATGCACACATCAAAAACACGCTTATGACCCTACCAAACACTGGCCTATGTTCCCTTTGCCGTACCTGCGAAAAACTAGAATGTTGGAGTCTGTGGGTCTACTGCTATGACCCTTCGAGCTTGACGCTCTCCGCATCTGATCATGCCGGGGCCTAGATTGAACACTCATGGTGGATGATGCTGGGGCTGATGATCTCTGGTGGGTCTGCTGTCGACGCCCACCACCAGACCTCTGTTGAGAAAATCTATGGTCCTCAGTCCTGGCCCTCTTGGCTTCCCTTTCCATTAAGTGTGCCGCCTCAATCTACTGGGCATACAACACTATGCGATGGAAGTCCATCTCCTGGTGGAGTATAGTTGTCCTGCAATCCTTGTCCAAATATCCTGCTATACCATGCACAAATCTGCTCACCCGCGCCTGCTGATCGACTACTAACTCCAGGGCGTACATAGATAGGCGGGTGAACTCAAGGTCGTACTCCTGAACAGTCATCCTTCCTTTCTTTAGATTAACGAACCCAGCTGCTTTCAACTCCCTAATCTCTCGAGGGAAGAACCGATCTAGGAATGCTACCTAAAATTCCTCCCATGTGATCGGACCTGCTCCTGCTACCCTATTGTCCTTCCACTGGTGGAACCAAATATACGCAACCCCTTCAGCTGGTAGGAGGCCAACTCTGCGCACTCAACGCCATAACCTGGGTGATCTTGGAAATCTCATCAATGAAATCATACGGGTCCTTATCTACCTTGGAACCTAAAAATTTCAGCGGGTTCATCCTTAAGAAGTCCCTGACTCGAGTAGCCGCTGCATTGCCATTTTACGGAACATGCGCAATAGCCTGATTATTGACTCGAGCGATCAAGGCCTGCGCAAGCATCTGAGTGGTAGCTCGGAACTCAGCATGAGCGGCTGGCTCGAGTGCCTGAGGCTCTTGAACTGGTGGGGCTGGCTGATGCTCATGACCGTTTCCATCTTTGTGGCCTTCACCACCTCCATTCCTCCTTCCATTCACTCTTTTAGGAGCCATGATTCTACAATGCGAATAGCACGAATTAGAAGGATAGAAAGGCTTTTCACCGCACAACATAAATCATGAAAGAAGGGAACATTTCCTAAAATGTCTAGTAGCCTCTTCATCATCAGTGTGGCGCACTTCACACCCATGAAAAAGACTCTACCTAACACGGCTTTTAGACTCCCTAGGACATATCAAACCTATGGCTCTAATACTAAGTTTGTCATGACTCGAATGGAGGCCTGGATCATAGACACGGGACAAGGGATGCCGAGAGACCCCAAGTCAACCCATGAAATAAGCATTCAACTAACTCAATCAATAAACATGAATAAAACATAATTATAAACTCAACGGAATTCAAACTTAATATAACAACAGAATAAATATCTGAAGCTGAATACACGTCTATGTCTGATAAGCCTCTAATCTAGATGAGCTAATGGGACAACACCCCCAACTAGCTCAACAATACTGAAACTGAAAGGTCATCTAAAACAACTGAAGGTCTAGTCCTCGAAATATGAGGACTCACCAAATAAGCTGGTGCTAACTCTGAACAGTGACTACGAACGGGGCTGAACCTGAGAACTAGATCTTGCATCATGAGATGATGCAGCATAGAAAGTATGCGGTCAGTACGTGGAATGTGCCGAGTTTGCAAGGTAAGTAAAACCACTTAAGTAAAATTAATCCTTTAAAATATTTCATAACATATCATAAGCTTTCAAGTGTAAGTAGAAGGCTACATGCATTCATTGTTAAATCGTACTCTTATCATAACATGATTATGCATAGCTTGAGAACATCATGACTAACTCGAACAACTCAAAGCTGAAACATACATTTATATCAAAAGTTGAACAATGAGTCAAACCTTGCTTTTTGAGCATGCATGCATATGATAATTATCACAAGTGATGAATATGTAATATGAATGATTTAGATAGTGGGAGACTCATCACTTAACCGGCATACCATGATAGATCTTCCGTGGTCCCAACTATCACAGTCAAGTAGGCAGAGCTGTCCAACATCTTGCTAGGACTAAGGACGGTACAATCATGTCGATATCAAGCTGAAGGGCCAATCGGGTCGGGGATAGCTCACAAGGGAGGTCCAAATATTATATTAGTATCAACCTACGTTGGCCCATAGTTCTGGGGTATAGAGTGATCGACCCTTAACCCGCTCGGTGCTAGGATCTTCCCCCAAAAACATGCAATGCTCTACATCATATATAACGAAGCTCAACATCTTCAATTGGCCAAGCTCAACATGAAATCATGCATAACTCAACATTGTATGAAATGAAGCTCAACATTGTCTATTGACAAAGATCGTAATAAAATCATGCATAGAATAGATATCATATGGATATGAAGCTTAACATTTTCTATTGACAAAGCTCAATAATGAAATCATGCATAGACTAGACATTATATGGATATGAAGCTCAACATTGTCTATTTCCAAAGCTCAATAATGGCCTACATCTCGATTATGAATTCATGCATATGAGAAGCTCTATTTCGAAACATACCACAAGCTCAATCATAGGTGGAAACATCTGCTCCAAATCATGTGGTAAGCTACGTATCGAAATATTTACTCGACATACCTCAACTAGAATTTATACCAAAAAATTGGGGAAATTCACTTCAAACGGTGTGGTAAGCATATTTTGGAAAAATCATCACTTTAAATCAACATGTGGGCATCACCCAAAGCTCTATCATACTTGGTCTAATCATTTCATTTTGAAAACATCAACATAATCATGGGTAATTTTAGAAACATTCTTTTCATCCTCAACTTCATCATCATCACATATTTACCATGAATCACCTCTTTTATGAATTCTTCAACCATGGGCGTTTTAGATTGAAATTTTAGAAAATAATTTTTATAAGGGAAAAAACAATTTAGAATCCTCCCAAGCCTCATAAATCATCAATATAAATACAATCTAATCATACCCATGTATAGATATTGAAGAATCATGCAATTGAGTAAAACACCATAATTGATCATAGATAATTTATCACACTTTGATAGGGATTGGTCATGGGTGTGGAAGAGAACACCCACTCATAGCCTTACATACCTAGGAATGGTGAATTCTAAAACCCTCTAATTGCCCAGCTAAGCTTCCAATTGGAAGCCTTGAGATTTCATCTTGAACCTCCTCTTCAAACCTTCAAACTTGCATGCGTGAGAATAATGGCTTAGGATAGGTTTTTCCCTGCTAAAAACCCAATAAAATGAGCCTTAAACGATGTAGTATAGGCCCCTAGAACTTAGGAATTACAGAAAATCCCTTACTAAAATCGATGAAAAAAACTGTTAGGGGGTCTTAATGGACGACCTGACGACTCGTTACCAGGTCCAATGATCCATTTGGTTGCTCGTCAAGTACATTGGATGACATGTCTTCTGGGGCTCGCAACGGAGGACTTAACGACTCGTCCCATGTGGCCACGACTCGTGGTCACCTCCCGTCAGGTACGCCTTAACATTCATGAAAAACCATTTTGCTTGATCACGACTTACCTCACGAGTCGTTGGGACTGGCCACGACTCGTGGGGTCTCATCCGTAAGGTACAATGGTTACTTCTTCCAATTTAATTCCAACATCACCCCACAAGTGATATGACGAATCATGGTGGCTGACCACGAGTCGTTCTCTCCCTCGTAGGGACCTCGATTCTTCATTTCCCCAGGCCTCCCTACGAGTCACTTGACGACTCGTTCTGCATTTGCAGGGCCATTTTCTAGGTTTCTTTGTTTCAACATCCAGGTCTGATATTTGAATTCTCAGGGTATAACAAACCATCTTTCTTTCAGACAAAGACTGGTGCACCTCACGGGGACTTTCTTGGTCTAATGAAACCCTTATCCAAAAGATCCTTCAACTGCTCCTTCATCTGCTTTAGCTCTGCTGGAGCCATTCTATAGGGAGGAATAGATATAGGTTGTGTGTTGGGTAGGAGGTCAATAATAAAATCAATCTCCCGCTCGGGAAGAACTCCAGTAGATACCTGGGAAGACTTTTGGATACTCACATACTACCGGGACTGAATGGATAGTCGGGGCCTTGGACTCAACATTCTTAACCCTAACTAGATGGTACACACATACCTTAGAAATCATCTTTCTGGCCTTAATGTAGGAAATAAAATGATGCACAGGAACAACTGAACCACCCCTCCACTCTAAGACTGGCTCACCCCAAAGTTTGAACTCTACTGCCCGGGTTCTACAATTAACTAAGGCATAACATGAAAAAAGCCAATCCATGCCAAGGATAACACCAAAATCGGTCATGGCTAACTCTTCTAGATATACTCAGGTAACTTTATGAGGACTTTTACTGGGCAACCTCTATACATCCATCTAGCTACAACTAAATCACCCATTGGACTAGAGAATGAGAAGGGTTCTGACAAGACTTCAGGACTGACTCCAAAATTACTAGCCATGTAAGGTGTCATAAAAGACAAGGTAGCCCCCAGATCTAACAGACCATATACATCAAGATAGAAAACTCGCAACATACCAGTGACTACATCTAGGGAGACCTCCTGCTCCTGGCGGGATGCTAATGCATAAAATCTGTTCTGACGCTGACCGCCACCTGCGCAATTAGATGCTCCCTGATGTGCTGAGCGTACAGGTGGGGCTTCGGAAGTAGAAGCTCGTCCTTTGCCCCCATCATGGCCTTGTCTCGCTACTAGGCAATCTTTGATCATATGTTCGGGCTTTCTACACATGAAAAAAGCACCTAAACCTGCCAGGCATTGGCCCGTGCCCTAGACCACACCTGCCGCAAGCTGGGGTGCTAGAATTTGCTGGCCTGCTGCTCGCCCCCTCTGGTTGTGCCTAGGTCTGGATGGCACACTCAAAGCTGAAGAAATTGGGGCTGATGATCTCTAGTGGGTCTGTTGTTGGTGCCCATCACCTGACCTCAGTTAAGAGAATATATAACTATCGATCTGGCCCTCTTGGCCTCTCTCTCCCTCATATGCATCGCCTCCATCTGCTGGGCGTACAAGACTATCTGAGGGAAATCCATATCCTGATGGAGCATAGCGGTATACCAATCCTTTCCAAATAGCCTGCCACGACATGAACGAACCTGCTTACCCGCGCCCTCTGATAACCACTAACTCTAGGGCGTACGTTGATAAGAGAGTAAACTCAAGGGCACACTCCTGCATCATCATTTTCCCTTGCTTAAGATTACCAAACTCGACTTCCTTCAACTCCCTCATCTCAAAAGGGAAGAATCGATCTAGGAATGTAACATGGAACTCCTCCCAAGTGACAAGGCCTGCTTCAGGGGCCCTACTATCCTTCCATTGTTTGAACTAGATATGTGCGACCCTTTTCAGCTGATATGAGGCCAACTCAACACACTCAACTCCATTCACCCCCATGACCTGGGTGATCTCCACAATCTCATCAACGAACTCATGCAGGTTCTCATCTACTTTTGACCCAATGAACTCTGGCGAGTTCATTCTAAATAAATTCCTGACTCGAGCTTTCACTGCATTTCCGTTTTGTAGGACATGCGCCACTGCCTGCTGGTTGACCTGAGTAGTCAAGGCCTGCACTAGCATTTGAATAGCTATCCTAAATTTAGCATGGCCAACTGATTCAGGTGCATGGTGCTCCTGGACTAGTGGGCTTGTTAGGTTTTCCTTGATCACCTCTCTAGACTCTTACTTTTGCATGCATGAATAGGAAGACTTGGAATAGATTTTACCCTCTTAAAATTCACTATTCATATCTTAAAACGAAGGAATTACGGAAAAACCCTTATTAAATTTGCAGGAAATAATTAATTGCCAGTCCCCGCGAGGGACTGGACAACCTGTTACTCAAGGTCACAACTCATGGCATCAATCGTTGAGTGCACTGCCTAAGAGTTCATCTGGGGATAATCACGGAGCACCCCATGAGTAGGTACCGGTGACAACGAGTCAAGGTCACCACTCGTTACATGCTCTGCCTGAGATTTCACTTTGCTCCATCATGCTGCTCACGACCCAACCTATGAATCGTGGTGACTGACCACGACTCGTGGGGACCATCCGTAGGGTACACTGCCTAGTCCCCCTCACCTACCCAAGATCATTGCCCACGATTGACTCAACGAGTTATGGAGTCTGTCCACCACTCGGGGTCACATCCGTGAGGACCTCAAATCGCAAAATATATACTCACACCCTACACCTTACCACGAGTCACCTCACGACTCGTGGTCTACCCCACATGTCACAGAATGACTTGTTCAGTGACCTAGTGCTAGATTTCTAGTTTTTCTCTGTTTCAACTCCCGAGTGTGATCTCTAAGCTCCCGGGGTATTATAGAATAGATATAGGTTGCGTATTGGGAAGAAGGTCAATACCAAAATCTGTCTCCCACTCGATCGGGATTCCCGGTAGATCATCTGGGAAGACCTCTGGATACTCTCATACTACTGGGACTGACTGGATAGTCAGGGTCTTGGACGTAGCATAACTAACCCTAACTAAATGATACACACAACCCTTGGAGATCATCTTTCTGGCCTTAAGATAGGAAATGAAATGACCTACGGGCAAAACTGAACTACCCTTCCATTCTATGACTGACTCACCTAGAAATCTAAACTCTACTGCCGAGGTTCTACAAGTAACTGAAGCATAACATGCAAATAGCCAATCCATTCCAAGTATAACATTAAAATTGATCATGGATAACTCTACTAACTCTGATGAGGTGACTTTAAGAAGGACTGTGACCGGGAAACTTCTATACACCCGTCTAGCTACAACTAAATCACCTAATGGACTAGAGACTTAGAAGCTGTCACGACCCAAACAGAGGTCCTGATCGCAACACGGGACAAGCATCCCCCAGAGACTCCAAGTCAACCCATGGCATGAACATACATCTAACTCAATCAATAAAACTGAATAATTCAACAAGATAATCATAACGGAAGTCTAAGTTAATATAACATTAGAATACCCAATCTGAACATGAATACATCCACATGTCTGAAAAGCCTCTAAACATGACGAGTTGATGGGACAAGACCCCAACTAACTCCATAAAGTTGAAATTGAAAATACATAGAGAAAGTCTAAACAAGCTTGGTCCTTGGGAGATGAGGACTCACCATAGTGCGAGGTGTTAACTCTAAGAACTGAGTATGAAGGGGGCTGAACCTGAGAGCCGGGTCTTGTATCATGAAACGATACAGCATAGAGTATACGTTCAGTACATGGAATGTACCGAGTATACAAGGTAAGTAAAAACCACTTAGATAAGTAAAACCATTTAAAAACCTGCATAATATAAATCACAAAAAATAAGAATATGATAGTAGGGCTTGCATGCATTCTTTCTGAAATCATGATCTCATCATATCATAACATATAATCATAATTGACTTGATTGACTCAAAGTTGAAATCTGATAGTAATGAGTGAAACTAAACATTGAGTCAAACCTGCTTTAGAACATACATAGATATAGAAATCTCATGAGTGATAAAAATGCATAACTTAAATGATGAGGAACAATGCGAGACTCGTCTCTTAACCTACATACCAAGATAGAGCTTACATAGTGCCAACTATCATACTCAGGTGGGTAGAGCCATCTAAAGCCTTGCCAGAGCTAGGGACGATACCATGATATCGATATCAAGCTCGTGGGCCAAATAGGCCGGGGACAGCTCACTAGGGAGGTCCTGAAGGAATATATAATAGTATAAACCTATGTTGGCACTTAGTTCTAAGGCATAAAGTGATCGACCCTTAGCCTACTCGATGCTAGACACTACTCCCGAAAACATGCATATGCTCTGCATCATTTTTCAATGAAGCTCAACATCATCTATTGATGAAGCTCAATCATCAAATACATCTCAAAGATGAAATTATGCATATGAGAAGCTTTTAACTCAAACCATACCACAAGCTGAAAGATAATTAGGAGTCTTAACTCCAAAACCATGTGGTAAGCTTAATTCGGGAAGTAATAAATCATACTTTGAACGTGTGGGCATTGTCCAAAGCTTTATCATGCTTGAAAACACTCTATTCACATCCAAAACATGATTATAAACATAGGTAGCTTGAAAACATGCTTTTCATCATATTGTCTCATCATAATCATACATTCATCACAAATCTCTTCTTTCATGAATTTTTCATCAATGGGCTTTTTAATTTATGAAACTTGAAACATGCTTTTCAATTTAAAAAAATATAAAACCTGCCCATGCTTCATAATTCGATAATAGAAACATATTTAAATCATACCAATGTAGAGAAATTAGCAATATCATGCATTGGGTTAAAACCCCATAGATTTGACATATAAATCTCATGATTTAGAGAGGGATT
>JACEIK010004880.1:98922-123092 GCA_018107945.1 Datura stramonium
GTCAGTTTACTCTTTAGAGTCTTTGTGGACTTAGTGTGTACGGTGTTATTCAGTTTGTGGCCTCGTCGGCTTATTGTTGCTTGGTTTAGCACACTAATTTCCTTGGTTTCATTTCTATTTTTTACCCCGGATTTTTTAGGCCTTATGGGTCCAGTTTATTCTTCAGTTGATTACGACAGGTGACCTGGATGGCCTAAGTGTTATAGTTACAGATGTCATATAGCCGGCTTTCCAGTCTGTCGGGTATGGGGAGCCAGTCGCGCCCTCCCCCCATTTTGGGGCATGACAATACATGCCACCAGAGCTGCTCTATCTGCACGGAGGTATTCTCATTGACCGTCAGTACCAACCGGTGGTGCATTAATGTCCAGCAGGCCTTTGCTATAAAGTTGAGAGAATTCTTCATAACATCCTTTCTACTAGTGACCCACTCTACTTCCTCTTTATCCTCAGAAATAACGCCGGAAAGCTACTGTATCCACCTCCTCCTTTTATTGAAACCCAGTTGCTTAATTTGTTTCAATGCCTCCACCTGGTACTCATATTCTGGTGTAGCATGGGGAGGTATGAAATGGGGAGCATATAGTATCTGAGAAATGGTGCGCTAAAATGTGTTGACCTCTCGGCCTCTGACGAGAAAACTCTCCAGTTTGGGCTGATCTTTCCATTTCTGCCCTCTTTTCCTTCTGCTCCATAGTCTCCAAATAGTTGGCATAGAGCTCATAGATGATTTCTGGAGTTCCCTGGTCTGGAGCCCTAGCCATCCACTGGAAGCCGTAGAAACTGAATATCCACTTTATCTCCTCCACCTCATTCAATGAATTTGTGAGGATTCGCGACTCTTAATGAATTCTCTGCCTAGGCTTGTTTTTGGAACTGAGAGCAATGCCCTGCTCATATATATCCAAAGCTCCTAGCACTCTCCACCTGATAGTAAGATTCTCCCTAGGCGGAGTCAGCTCCTGCAAGGCATTTGGTGCCTGCTCCTCTGACCCAACACTTCTACTCTCTTCTCCGAATTGGGTCTCCTTGGACCACTCTTCTGCATTAGAGTCGCTTCTCGACTCCTAAGCTCTTTCCTCAGCTCCCTCCTTTGACTGGAGAGCTTCGGTAGATATGGCAGTAGCCTCCACGACTTGGGCTTTGGACTTCGCCCTAGTGGTTCGGGTCCTTTTAGTTTTCGATGTATCGACTCTATACTCCTCTACTGAACTTCTAGGGGAGATGCCGACTTGATCAGATTTGGATGTTTCTTCAAGTAATGTCCTCCGTCCAGTTGCCTTTCATGCTTTATACGTCATCGTCATTTTACCTGTAGATAAAGAGGGTTAGAATTCCATAACTAAGAAAAAGAAAGCAAGAATTAAGTCCTCTGAAGTTTGTCATGAGTCAACAATACAGATTGTACCTTGGAGGTATGATTCATACTGAGAACCGCAATGTCCCAGGTCAGTGCTACTCCTCTGAAGTACGACTCGTACCATAAATATCACGACCCGAATATAGGCTCAGATCGAGACACAGGACAAGGAACCCTAAGGGACCCCAAGTCGACCCATGGCTTGAACGTAACATCTAACTCAATCATAAAAGCGAAATATCAACATGATAAATATAGCGGAAGTCTAAAATAAGCATAACATCATAAATACACACGAATCTAAAGTTGATTACATTCTATGTCTGAAAAGCCTCTAATACTGATGAGTTATGGGACAAGAACCCAACTAATCTCTAAGTCTGAAACTGAAAACATAAAGAGAACTCATAAAGCACGGTCCTTAGGCGATGAGGACTCACCAACACATGTGGGATGCTAACTCTGAAAGGCTGGCTAAGGACGAGGCAGAGTCTGAATATCGAGGCCTGTATCATAAAATGATGCAATATAGATTATGCATTCAGTATGTGGAATGTACCGGGTATGCAAGGTAAGTAAAACCGCTTAATTAAGTAAAATCCTTTAAAACATGCATAATATAAAACATAATCAAAACAAGAATCTGAGAGTAGGCTTGCATGCTATTCTTTTGAAATCATGATTTGAACATAACATAACATCATAACTGAATCAAATGACCCAAAGCTTTAATCTGATAATCGTAACTAAAACTGAACATTGGGTCAAACTTGCTTTAGAATATATGTGTATATATATATATATATCATGAGTGATAAACATGCATAACTGAAATCATGAGGAACTATGGGAGACTAATAATATTACCGACATACCACAATAGAGCTTATGTGGTCCCAACTATCACACTCAAGTGGGTAGAGCCATCCAAAGCCTTGCCACGGCTAAGGACGATACCATGATCTCGAGATCAAGCTCGAAGCCTAATCGGGGCAGGGGATAACTCACAAGGGAGGTCCCGAAATATATATATAGGATATGTCCCGAAGTATATAAATATGATATGTATAAACCTACATTGACACATAGTTCGGAGGCATAGGGTAATCGGCCCATAGCCTACTCGGTGCTAGACACTACTCCTAAAAATATGCATATGCGCTCCATCGGTTTTCAATGAAGCTCACCATCGTCTATTGATGAAGCTCAATAATCAAATACATCTCAAATCTGAAATTGTATATGAGAAGATTTAGCTCAAATCATACCACAAGCTGAAAATAATTGGGAGCCTTTGCTCCCAAACCATGTGGTAAGCTTAGTTCGGGAAATCATAATACATGCTTGGAAATATGGGCATTGCCCAATACTTTAACATGCTTGAAAATACTCAATTCACTTGAAAACATGATTACAAACATGGGTAACTTGAAAACATACTTTTCATCAATAATATCTCATCGTGCTTGAACATTCATCATAAATCTCAACTTTCATGAACTTTTCATAAATGGACATTTTAATTTATAAAGCTTGAAACATGATTTTAATGGAAAATAACGTAAAACTTTCCCATGATTCATAGTTCAATAGTGAAAAAACATTTAGATCATACCCATGTAGAGAATTAGGAAATTCATGCTTTGGGTTAAAACCCCATAGAATCAACATACGAGTTTTCATGGTTTAGAGAGAGATTGGGCATGGGTGTGAATGGATTCACCCATTCATAATCCTACATACCTAGGGAAGAATTGATTATACCCCTCCTTGATTTCCCAATGAATGATTATAGGATATCTTGAAGAAAGTCTAACTTGATCATCTCCTAAACCCTTCAATTTCCATACATGGATGTGAATGAGCCTAGGATAGATTTTTGGCACACAAAACACTATATTTCAAGCCTTAAATGACGTATTTTAGGACCCTAGGACTTAAGAATGATTAAAATACCCTTGATTAAGTTCCTGAAAATTCTGCACTGCTAGTGACAACGGACCATAGAACGATCCGTTGTTACATCCTATGGTCTGTTGTTACCACTCGTTGCTACTCCTTGAGTTTAGGTCTCTGATCCCTCACCACGACAGGACAGGACAGGTCGTTACTAGCTCCAATGACTTGTTTCCAATCGTTGTTACCACTACCTCTACTTTGGAATCCCTTTGCACGACTACTGACCATGACCCATTGTTACCTGCAACGGGTCATTCCACGACTCGTTACATCTTCCTTAACCAAGGACTAGTCTCACCACGATCACAATCAAAGACTCGTTACATCAAACCACGGGTTGTTCCTTTACCCATTACATCCATCACTGAATCTATAGTACCTCACCATGGACTCACCCAACGGGTCGTTGGTGGAACCAACGATCCGTACCATGACTTGTTCCGTGAAAAATTCTCAGATGCCACTTTCCATTTTTAAATCTCGGGTCTAGTCTTGGGCATTTCCGAAGTATTACAATATCTCCCTCTTGGTAACATTCTTCATCAAATGTGGGAAAACATACAGAAAACAAAGAATGCAATCATCACACTCAATTACTGATTATACTAGCTGAAACTAATGGAATGACTAACTCCGATTTAAACAACATGGCTGAACTAAATTCATGAATCATACATAAACCCAAGTACATGGAAAAAATGGAGGTACATGAATTGAACATGAAATTGTATAGAATTTTAGGGAAAAAACTGATACCTTAAGCTAGAACTGAGCTGGTAGAAAGTAGATGTGTGTATCTTGCCATCATGTCTGCTTTGGCTTCCCATGTAGCTCCCTCAACATTTTGATTCCTCCACAAAACCTTGACTGAAGCTACTTCCTTGTTCCTTAGCCTTCGAACCTAATGATACAATATTTCCACCAGAACCTCCTCATAACTAAGGCTGTCTTTCACACCGACACTTTCCACCGGGACAACTATAGATTGGTCACCCAAACACTTCTTTAAGACCGATACATGGAAAACAGGATGCACAGAAGCTAATTCCAAGGGTAACTCCAATTCATATGCCACCTTGCTAACCTGCTTCAAAATTCAGTAAGGACAAACATAACGAGGACTGAGTTTTCCTTTCTTTCCAAATCTCATACTCCCTTCATGGGAGACACCTTCAGAAACACCCAGTCGTCCACTTCGAACTCAAGTTCTCTTTTTTTTTCACATTGGCATAGGACTTCTGACAACTTTGAGCTGTTTTCAACCTGTCCCATATGAGTTGAACTTTCTCCCTAGCCTCATGGACTAAATCCGGCCCTATCATCATAACTTCACCAACTTCAAACTAGCCAATGGGCGATCTACATATCTGCCCATAGAGAGCCTTAGACGAAGCCATCTGGATGGAATGATGTTTTTATTCTATGCAAACTCAATAAGAGGAAAATGATCATCCCAACTATCTTTGAAGTCAATCACACATGCTCTCAACATGTCCTCGAGTGTATGAATTGTCCGCTCCGTTTGACCATCCATTTTTGGGTGAAATGTTGTACTGAGCTTAGCTTGAATACCAAGTCCCTTTTGAAACGACCTCCAAAACTTAGAGGTAAACTAGGTACCTCAGTTTTATATGATGGACAAGGGCACTCCATGCAACTGAACTAACTCTCAAATGTACAGTTTGGTGTAATCATCCGCTGCATCAGTGGTTTTGACTGGTTGAAAGTGAGCGACTTTGGTCAACCTGTCTACAACAACCAAAATGGAGTCATATTGCCGATGAGTGTGAGGCAAACCTGTGATGAAATCCATATTGATATCTTCCCACTTCCAAGTGGGGATAACGATGTCCTGAAGCACACCTCCTAGTCTCTGGTGCTCAACCCTTACTTGCTGATAGTTTGGGCACTTAGCTACAAATTCTACAATGTCTTTCTTCATGTCATTCCACCAATAAACTTCCCGTAAATCATGGTATATCTGGGTGCCACCTAGATTTATTGAATACATAGAATCGTGAGCCTCATTAAACATCAAATTTCTCAAATCATCGACGTTCAGAATACACAAGCGGCCCTGGTACCGAAGCACACCATCTCCACCTTTGGAGAAGACCTCTACCTTCTGATTCTTAACGGCTTTCGTTAACTTTACAAAAATGGGGTCCTCATCTTTTCTAGCTTTTACATTAGTCACCAAGGACGATTCTGATCTGT
The DNA here is from genome assembly GCA_018107945.1 of Datura stramonium. Classification (NCBI taxonomy): domain Eukaryota; kingdom Viridiplantae; phylum Streptophyta; class Magnoliopsida; order Solanales; family Solanaceae; genus Datura; species Datura stramonium. Next base: position 104,459 of record JACEIK010004880.1, read on the forward strand.
TCTGAACAATAACACCACCATCGGCCGAGTCAACCAACCGAACTCCCAACCTTGCAAGTCTATACACATCCTTCACAAATTCCTTTCTTCCCTCATCCACATGGGACACACTCTCCATAGAGAATTTACTAAGTGCGTCTGCTACTACATTAGCCTTGCCTGGATGGTAAAGGACACTCATGTCATAATCCTTAAGTTGGTCCAACCACCTCCTTTGTCGTAGATTTAGATCATTATGGTTAAACACATATTGTAGACTTTTATGGTCTGTAAACACATCTACATGGACCCCATACAAATAATGTCTCCATATCTTCAAGGAGAATACCACTGCCGCCAATTCAAGATCATGGGTCGGGTAATTCTTCTCATGAACTTTCAGCTTTCTAGAAACATATGCTATAACCTTACCATGCTGCATCAATACAGAACCAAATGCGATTCTAGAAGCATCGAAATACACCACAAACCCATCGGTACCCTCGGGTAGAGTTAACACCTGTGCTAAGATAAATATAGTCTTCAACTCCTGTTAGCTCCTCTCACAAGCCTCCGACCACTGCAACTTCACTTTCTTTTGGGTCAATTTGGTCAATGGCGCTGCGATAGATATAAAACCCTCAATAAATCTCCGATAGTACCCAGTTAAACCAAAGAAACTCCTAATATTTGAAGGATTCACCGGTCTGGGCCAATTCTTCACCACTTCTATTATTTGAGAGTCCACCTTTATGCCCTCACTTGATACCATATGGCCCAAAAATGCTACTGAACTCAACCGTAACCCGCACTTTCTGAATTCAGCCTATAGTTAGCGATCCTTGAGAGTCTGTAGTACCACACTCAAATGAGTGGAATGCTCCTCCTCGCACTGAGAGTAAATCAAGATGTCATAAATAAATAAGATCAAGAACATATCCAAATATGGCTTGAACACCTTGTTCATCATGTCTAGAAAAGCTGTAGGAGCATTCGTTTGTCCAAAAGACGTAAATAAAAACTAATAATGACCATATCGCGTCATAAAGGCTATCTTCAGGATGTCGCTCTCCCTAACTCTGAGCTGATGGTACCCGGATCTAAGATCTATCTTCGAAAAGCACTTGGCACTTTGAAGCTAGTCAAACAAATCATCAATCTTGGGTAGAGGTTACCTGTTCTTGATGGTGACCTTGTTCAATTTCCAATAATCATTACACATACGAAGAGTACCATCTATCTTCTAGACAAAGATAACTAGTGCACCCCATGGGGATTTGCTCAGTCTAATGAAGCTCTTATCTAACAGATCCTTCAACTGCTCCTTTAGCTCCTCTAACCTGATTGGGGCCATTCTATAAGGAGGAATAAATATAGGTTACGTATTAGGAAGAAGGTCAATACCAAAATCGATCTCCTGCTCGAGAGGCAGAAAAGAGCGATTGAGAATCTCGAGAACCTTTCTGAGCGTCTGTCTTTGCGGGGCGATTGGAAAAGAAAGGAGTATTAAATTCTTTTATTGCCTTCCATTCCACTATTCTTCTCAATTGATCATTTGGGAAAACTTCTGTATACTCACATACTACTAGGACTAATTGGATAGTCGGGGTCTCGGACATAACATCCTTAACCCTAACTAGATGGTATGCACAACCTTTACAGATCATCTTTCTGGCCTTAAGGTAAGAAATGAAATGACTTACAGGCACCGCTGAACTACCCTTCCTCTATGACTGACTCACCCAAAAATTTGAACTCTATTGTCCAAGATCTATAATTGATTGAGGAATAACATTCAAATAGCCAATCCATGCTGAGGATAACATCAAAATCAGCCATGGATAACTCTACTAGATCTATTGAGGTGACATTCTAAAGGACTAGGATCGAGCAACTTCTATACACCCATCTAGCTACAATTGAATTACCTACTGGACTAGAGACTGAGAAAGGTTTTATCATGATTTTGGGACTGACTCTGAAACTACTAGAAACGTAGGGTGCCATAAAAAACAAGGTAGCACCTGGATCTATGAATCCATAAACATTAGTATGACAAACTCGTATCATATCCGTGACTACATCCGAGGAGACCTCCTGCTCCTGGATGGATGCTAAGGAATAGAATCTATTTTGGAGCTGACCGCCACCTGGTGCTGGTAGATGTCCCTTGTTGGGCTGAGCGTGCGGGTTGATCTGCTGGTTGAAAAATGGGACTCGGCCCCTATCATGGCCATGTCTAGCTGGTAGGAAAACTATGAGCATATGTCCAGGTTTTCCACACTCGAAGCAANATATTAGGTTCTTGACCCAAAACCAATTGTAACGGAGAAAAATTATGCTATGAGCATATGTCCAGGTTTTCCACACTCGAAGCAAGCACCTGTATCTGCCAAGCACTGACCCTTGTTCCCCTGACACACCTGCCACAAACTGGGATACTGGAATCTGCAAGCCGGTTGTTCTGACCTCTCGAGCCTGATGCTTTCCCTCTCTAATCATGCCTAGGTTTGGATGGCACACTCATCGCTGAAGATGTTGAGGCTGAAGATCTCTAGTGGGTCTGCTATCAGTGCCGCCACCTGGCCTCAACTGAGAGAATCTGTAGTTGTCTGTCCTGGCCCTCTTAGCCACTCTCTTTCTCAAATGCGCTGCCTCCATCTATTGGGCGTATAAGACTACCCGATGTAAATCCATATCCTAATGGAGAATAGTGGTCCTTCCATCCTTGTCTAAATAGTTTTCCACCCCATGAACGAACCTGCTCAATTGTGCCCTCTGATCAACCACTAACTCTGGGGCATACTTTGACAAACGAGTGAAATCAAGGGCATACTCCTGCACCGTCCTCTTCCCCTACTTAAGATTCACGAACTAAGCTTCTTTCAACTCCCTCATCACACGAGGGAAAAACTGATCTAGAAAAGAAACTTGAAACTCCTCCCAACTGATAGGGCCTTCTCCGTCTGCCCTACTATCCTTCCATTGTCTAAGCCAAATGTGTGCGACCCCCTCTAGCTGATATGAGGCCAACTCAGCACACTCAATTCCATTCACCCCCATGACCTGGGTGACCTTTACAATCTCGTCGATAAACTCAAATGTGGATCCTCGTCCACCTTCGACCCAAGAAACTCTAGTGGGTTCATCCTAAAGAAATCTCTGACTTAAGCTACCACCGCATTCCCATTCTGCAGGACATGCGCCACTGCCTACTGGTTTACCTGGGCGGTCAAGGCCTGCGCTAGCATCTAAATGGCTACCCAGAATTTAGCATGGGAAACCGGCTTTGGTGCATGGTGCTACAAGACTGGTGGTGCTTGTTGGTTCTCATCTCCGTTGTCATCCTCGTGGCTGTGTCCATTTCAATTCCTCCTACTGTTAACTCTGTGGGAATCCATGATTTTGCAATCGCGAATAGCAAAAGTTAGAAGGATAGAAGGATAGGGAGACATCTTATCGCAAGACATAGATCCTGAAAGAAGGGAACATTTCCTAAACGTCTCGTAGCCTCTTTGTCCTAAGTGTGGCGCGCTTCACACCCATGAAAAAACTCTACTTACTGCTACTTTCAGACACCCTAGGACACTCCATACCTATTACTCTGATACCATGTTTTTCACGACCCGAACATAGGCTCGGATCGAGACACGGGATAAGGAACTTTGAGGGACGCCAAGTCGACCCATGGCATGAAAATAACATCTAACTCAATCATAAAAGCAGAAGATCAACATGATAAACTTAGAGGAAGTCTGAAATAAGCATTACATCAGAAATACACATGAATCTGGAGCTAATTATATTTTATGTATGAAAAGCCTCTAATATTAATGAGTTGATAGGACAAGACCCCAACTAACTCTCTAAGTCTGAAACTAAAAACATAAAGAAAATTGATAAATCATGGTCCTCGAGAGATGAATACTTACCAACAAATATGGGATTCTACCTCGAAAAGGCTAGCTAAGGATGAGGCTGAGTCTGAATATTAGGGCCTATATCATAAAATGATACAACATAGAGTATGCGGTCAGTACGTGGAATATACTGAGAATGAAAGGTAAGTAAAACCGCTTAATTAAATAAAATCATTTAAAACATGTATAATAGAATAATCAAAACAAGAATCTGAGAGTAGGCTTGCATGCTATTTTTCTGAAATCATGATCTTGACATAACATAACATCATAATTGAATCGAATGACCCAAAGCATAAATTTTATAGTCGTAAGTAAAACTGATCATTGGGTCAAACCTTCTTTAGAACATATATATATATATTATATATCATGAGTGATAAGCATATATAACTGAAATCATGAGGAATAATGGGAGACTAGGCATATAACCGACATACTACGATAGAGCTAATGTGGTCGCAACTATCACACTCAAGTGGGCAGAGCCATCCAAAGCCTTGCCAGGGCTAAGGACGATACCATGATATCGATATCAAGCTCGAGGCCCTATCACGACAGGGGATAGATCACAAGTGTGGTCCCGAAGTATATATATGATATGTATAAACCTACGTTGGCGCGTAGTTCTGAGGTATAGGGTGATCGACCCTTAGCCTACTCGGTGCTAGACACTACTCCCAAAAACATGAATATGCTCTCCATTATTTTTCAACGAAGCTCACCATTGTCTATGACGAAGCTCAATAATTAAATACATTTCAAATCTGAAATTATGTATGAGAAGTTTTAGCTCAAACCATAGCACAAGCTAAGAATAATTGGGAGTCTTCACTCCAAAACTATGTGGTAAGCTTTGTTTGGGAATTCATAAATCATGATTTAATATATGGGCATTGCCCAATACTTTAACATGCTTGAAAATACTCAATTCACTTGAAAACATGATTATAAACATGGGTAACTTGAAAACATGCTTTTCATCAATAANCATGCTTTTCATCAATTATATCTCATCATTCTTAAACATTCATCATAAATATCAACGTTCATGAACTTTTCATAAATGGGCATTGTAATTTATAAAGCTTGAAACATCATTTTAATGGAAAACAACGTAAAACATGCCCATGAGTCATAGTTAAATGGTAAAAACACATTTAGATCATACCCATGTAGAGAATTAGGAATTTCATGCATTGGGATAAAACCCCATAGAATCAACATATGAGTTTTCATGGTTAAGAGAGAGATTGGGCATGGGTGTTAATGGATTCACCCATTCATAACCCTACATACCTGGGGAAGAACTGATTTTACCCCTCCTTGATTTTCCAATGAAAGATTGAAGGAAGGCTTGAAGAAAGTCTAACTTGATCACCTCCTAAACCCTTCAATTTGCATGCATGGGTTTGAATGAGCCTAGGATAGATTTTCCTCTCATAAAACACTACATTTTTAGCCTTAAATGACATATTTTTAGACCATACGACTTAGGAATGATGAACATACGTGTAATGAATTTCCTAAAAATTATGCACTAATAGTGACAAAGGATGATAGAATGATCCGTTTTTACATCCTATAGTCCGTCGTTACCATTTGTTGCTACTCCTTATGTTCAAGTCTCTGATCCCTCACCACGACCGAACAAGACGGGTCGTTTCTAGCTCTAACGACTCATTGCTACTAGTCGTCGTAACCACTGGCTCTAATTTGGAATCCATTTGCATGACTATTGACCACTACCCGTTGTTACCTGCAATGGGTTGTTCCAAGACTCGTTACTTCTTCCTTGACAAAGGACAAGTCTCACCATGACCACAACCAATGACTCGTTACATCAAACCATGGGTCGTTCCTTGACCCATTACTCCCATCTCTAAATTCGCAATACCTCACCACAGACTCACCAAACAGGTCGTTGGTGGCACCAACTATCCATACCATGACCCATTTTGTGAAAAATTCCCAGATTTCTTTCACTTTCCACTTTTAAATCCCGGATCTAGTCTTGGGCACTTCGGGGTATTAAAATTAAGGTACAGTCCGTACCATGAGTTGTATGAGGATATCCTTGTTCAGTAATTTTTTTGTATTTTTCCATGACTCATGGTATGACCCATAAGTCGATTCCACGAGTCGTAGGAAGGATCGTATTGTCACTTGTGGACTTGACCCTCTCCAAATTTTTGGTACAACTGCCAGGCACGACTCATAGTAGTAAAACAAAAACCATAATAGGATTCATACCCTGTGTATTTTTAAATTTGGCTTCGGACAGTCCCAACGAGCCATTCTACAAGTCGTAGTATGTAACGACAAGTCATTAGAAGGCTTGTGAAGCCTGTCCCTGCCTCAATTTTGGTTTAGCTTACTGGGAGTTCTATTTTACATTTTGGGGTACTCAGACTTCCCAAGGTCTACGCATGTATTTTAACACATTTTGCAACTACTCATCCCTCCCTTTCTTAATCACTACCCGTAACTCAATTTGTTAGTGGTTCAATGCACAATTTCATAATATACAAGTTCGTTCCCACTCACACATGGTTTAATCACACCCCTGGTCATTCCTTTTTTTTGACTTTTTCAAGAAAAAAGGAGAACTCGCTGAGGGTTTAGCATAGTTAAATCAAGCATACAAGTTTTATCAAATTCAAAGCAATATACTTACTTTATAACTGCTTACTTTGACTGGTTGTCAGAAATTAGGGTTGGAAGAAATTGATTGAGCAAGAAATTACTCGATTGATCTTTGATTTTGAGTTAAGGGTGTGAAGGAGTCATGAGTTTTGGTCATGACTTATGTTTTGAGTGCGTGGGAGAAGGGTACAACTTGTTTTGAGCTTAAATAGGTTATGGGGAAGATATGAAAAATCTGGGCCGATTCGTGTGTTTTTAAAATTTTTGACCCATCACGACTCGTACCACGAGTCGTAGGAAGGCCCTATGACTCGTCCCTTAGACTCATAACAGAGAGATTGTGAAACTTACTTGTGGACCTACGAGGGAATCCCATGACTCATACAATTGGAGTACGATTCGTACAATGATTCATAGGTCTTTGCTATTCATTGCAGTCAATGCCTTGCATAGCTCATAGGCACAGTGAGTACGACAATCCGTACGATGAAGTTACAAGTCATAGGACCAACCATACCCTGAACTCATGCAATGAAGTACATCTTTTACTCTTGCCACGACTCGTGCTCGACTTGTACAACCCTCTAATGAGTCGTACTTTGTTTTCCCTGCACACTAAACATACAATAGTTAATTCACTTGTGTTGCCTCCCAAGAAGCGCTTGATTTAATGTTGAGGCATGATGTAGGTGGCTCAGATACTCAAAATTCACCAAGCCACCACTTGGGTTGCCTTCCAAAAGTGCCTGATTTAACGTTTTGGCAACACAGAAGTCTCTTGAGTACTCAAACTTCAACAAGGAACTCAGATTCATCTTCTATCACTGTGACCACTCTATATTCCTTTGGTTGCTGGATTGACTGGCAAACGTTGAAGGTGACCTCTTCCTTATTTAGTCTGAACATTAACTGGTTAGCCTCCATATCTACTAAGGCCCTCCTAGTAGCAAGGAATGGTTTCCCCAAAATGATAGGGACCTTATAATCAACTTCGCAATCAAGGATCACAAAGTCTACTGGGAATATAAATCTATCAACATTGACAAGCACATCGAATAGGATCCCCACCGGTTTCTTCACAGTTCTGTCAGGCATCAACAACCACATGGTAGTCGGTGTGGGGGCTCCCAAGACCAACTACTTAAACACACAGAAAATGGCCTTAGATTAATGCTTGCTCCCAAATCATAGAATGCCCTTGCAAACTAAACATCGCCAATCATGCATGGAATAATAAAAGCACCTGGATCTTCCTTTTTCTAAACTAGGACCCGTGAAGCTATGGAACTATAATGGTGTACATTATCAACGGGCTCATAGCTCGCAGACCACTTTTTTGTCTCAAGGTCCTTCATAAACTTAGCATATCCCCCCAATTGTTCCAATGCCTCGACCAAAAGTATGTTCGCAGATAATTTTTTGAGCATTGACAAGAATTTCCGAAACTTACCATTCTCCGCATTCTTATTCATTTTTTGGGAAACAGTGGGGGTGGTCGCGGAATAGCCTTGTAACTTTGATTTGCTTCTTATTTAACTTTAGGGCCTTTTCACCAATTGGGACCTTAGGCAACTCAACATCCTTATTATGTTCCTTCTCAGCGACATCATCATCATCTTCAATCACGCTCTCTTTCTTCCTTTAAACTACATCCGGTAGAGCAGGGTCAAACGTGGTCTTTCCCCTTCTAGTAATCACAGCCATAAAGTTACCATCATTCTTTGGAATTTGGACTGTGTTGCTAGGTAGCGTACCCTTTTGTCTAGGGTTCATAGATGCTAACTGTTTCCCTAGCTATTGTTCAATCTTCTTGATAGTTTCCGCATGTGACTCCATTCTCTAACCCATGCTTGATATATCACCACATATTTCCTTCAACTAATCATATGTAGACCTCACCTTTTTTAGCAACTCAGCCGTCATTCTCTCTAACTTTGACTGTCCAGCCTCTCCCTCACATGCATTAGGAGGCACGTACACTCAAGCTTGGTCGTTGCGGTAGCAATCATTCCTTCTCTAATCTCCTTCCCACTCAAGACCTTGGTTTTGTCTATGTACCTATTCCAGTTATAGTTGTCTCTATATTAGTTTCGACCTTGGTTTCCAAAATCTTGGCATCAAGTGTCTTGTCCAGACCATTGGGTATTGGCTCAGAAACCCGCCACCTGGTTGTCCAAGAAGTTTGCCTCCTTCTCGGAATTTGATTGGTCTAGTCCTTTGTCCTTGTGTCGCAACTGCGTTCACCATTCTGGTTCCAGATCCAATGATCTTCTTAGTAAGCAAATCCAACGATGTGCTCATATTAGCCAACTCCTAGTCACACTCTTCTTCTTTTCTACATTGGTATGCAGTCAAACCAACAACATATGTACCGTCCACTGTGTCTCCCTCCTGGGTGTGTCATGCCCTGTTTGTTTTTGTCACCCTGTCAAGAATTGTAACGGCTTTCTCCCAAGTGTGTCTCGTTAGTGGTCCTCCCCCCACTATGTGTGCTACAACCTTGGTAATTTTCTTTAAGCACCTTTAAAATATTTTCAACAAACTATCACCTGGAATCTTATGGTTTGGGCACTGTGTCAACTTCTTCTTGAACCTCAGCTTGGTTTCATGAAGTGCCCAGTTTTAAGTTGTTGGAAGTTATAAATTTCACCCATGAGCTGCAGTATCCTGGAGGGTGGGAAATATCTCTCTAAGAAAGCTTGCTTGAGCTCCCTCCAATTAGTTATGGAGTCGTTGGGAAACTCCAATACCAATAAACTGGCCTCCCAAACAGAGAAAAGGGGAAAGGTTTGAGTCTGATGGCATCTTGGCTGACTCTAGGCAACTTGTACGCCTTGCATATTCCCACGAAGTTCATCAAGTGCAGGTTGGCATCATGTGTTGCATGACCACTGAACACCGCTTTCATATTTAACAATTGAATCATGGTGCTCGTGATGTCAAATTTGGCCCCAGCACGCAGTGGTGGTCGTACAATTGTTCCAGTTAACCCTACTTTATTGATGTCCGGGTCATATTCATCGAAGAACTGAGGGCCATATCTTTGGCCTCTATTGCCCCTCCCATGTCAGCTAAAATTCACAACCTCAACTTGAGCATCCTCCGTATCCTAAAGTGCAGCTTGCCGAGCTAGCTCGGCTTGCCTGGCTTCTTCAACTATGCATGCATCTCTTTGCTCTTGGTTTTACATCCTTCCCAGCGTTCGCTCAAGTTCGAGATCCAATGGAATCAAGGGGTTTCCACTCCGATGAGTACGATGTATTCACCAAACAACAACCTGTGGATATCCAAAAACAAAAGAAAACGTAATTCAGGAAATAGTAATCAAAAGTAAAATACAAGCAATTAATCTAATCTTAGCCGTATTCCTCGGCAACGATGCAACTTTTTTATAATGCTCAAACTAACGCTTCCTGAAAAAGTACAAAGCAGACAGTTTCAATAAATAACCCAACTAAGAGGTTGGGGTCGAACACATAGGGAATATGGAAGATCTAGACTAATGCCGGTAAGTGAACTTGTTGGTGAGTTATCTCCAATTTGGGAGTTTCAAGAAAACAATGATAAAGCAAAGATTAAAATTGTGATTTAAATCAAGATTTGAAAAAAACTAGGGTAAGTGTTCCCCATGGGTTCATAACTACTTCAGGTATACATGCGTGATCAAACCCAATGCTTACTTGTAGAACTGATTACTAGGGTTTATCCAAACGACTAGTTCATCCCTATTAAATTACTATATTCAATCACCGGGTCAGGTCTCATGTGCGATTCAAGTTAGTTGTTATCAATATGTTCAAAATTTAACTCTCTTGCAACCACAGATCAAGTTAATACAATGATCATAAAGATCAAGGCTTTGTTGTAATTCCCCTTTCCTTATCTCTACTTCTCTAGGTTCAAGCAAGTAAAGAATTTTGGCAAGTCCTAACATTTTATACTATTATTGAAGCAGAAAGAGAATAAAATAAAAGCTTTTCACATTTGTTTTGGATCACTTTTGTGCAACCCTAGTTTGTTAATCCACCATGGTTCCCACAACCCCTTTTTGTGCAGGTTTTAGCCTCTCATGGTAGTAAGATTGTAATTTGTATTCATGGACAAATACATAATTAAATACTTACAGCAACAATTGGAAGGAAATTAGATTTGATTATTCAAGAACAACATCAAGAACAATGTAAGAAATCAAGAATTTGATCCCAAGAATTGCTTCTCAACACTCGATAAAAATTTACAAATGTAACTATTCACACATCTACTAACTCAATTATGTCCTTCTCTAACTAAAATAAAAAATAAAGGATATTTATACAGACATTAGAAAACTTTTCCTGAGCTAACAGGGAGTTTTCCATATCTGGTGCCGCCTATGCCACGATTTTTCATACGACCTGTAGCAGGATTGTACGTGTCGTACCTGCTGTCCATAAGTTCTTGGATGCTGCAAATTTGGCTAAGTGTTGGCATCTTGGTATGACCCGTACCTCCTTACTACAAGTCGTACTATGCTTCCGTGGTTTGAACCTGAGAACTTTGACATCTTCTGGAATTCTTCACGAGTGTTGTGGTATGACTCGTACCTTTTTTCCATGGATCGTACTGTCTATAGTGTTTGTAGTTCTGCCAAGTACTAAAAAACTTTTAAAGTTTACCACGGCTCCTGTTACAATTCATACATTGGTACCATGGTTCGTGAGTCCATCCGTACTTGGAATCTGCCTTTGTGCAATTTCTTCTTAATATTTCCACAACTCCAGTTATGGCTCGTACCGTTATGGTACGACTTGTACTGAGAGTCGTTGGTTGCATTCTTCCCAGTTTATCCTTCTTACTTTTTATCAGGGTTCTCTAGTACAACTCGTACTGAGACGGGTACTTTGGCTTATTTTTTGCATTTTAAGGATTCTTTTGCACATTCTTGCTCCAACACTTATATTCCCTAAAATCAATGTAAAGGTGCCTCATATCCATATAAACATACCTAACTCCATGCTATTTTTCCAATATTAAGCATTGTGAAAGTGTTGTAAACTCATAGCACATCATATATGCCCCTCAATTCATCGATGAGGACGACCCGGACATTGATGAAGTCGGATCAACCGGAGCTACAGTACCACCACCATTGCCTGTTGGAGCAAAATTTTACATCACTAGCACCATGATCCAATAACTGAGCATGAAGGGGGTGTTTAGCTGTCATGCAGCTTATGATGCCAACCTGCACTTATTGAACTTTGATGGAATATGCAAGGTGTACAGGTTGCCCGGAGTCAGCCAGGATGCTATAAGGCTAAGGCTCTTCCCTTTTCTCTGTCTGGGGAGGGCATTTTATGGTTATTGGAGTTTCCCAACAACTCCATCACTAACTAGAGAGAGCTCAAGCAATCTTTTCCAGAGAGATTCTTTCCACCCTCCAGGATGCGTCAGCTTAAGGATGAAATTTATAATTTCCGACAACTGAAGATTAAGGCACTTCAGGAAACCTGGTTGAGGGTCAAGAAGAAGTTTTCCAAGTGCCAAAACCATAAAATTCCTGATGATAGCTTGCTGGAAATTTTTTGTACATCATCGAACAATAGTTCTAAAGGTGTAGCAGACACAGATGGGGGAATAGCACTAATGAGCCAGACCTGGGAGGAAGCTGCCACTATTCTAGATAGAGTGACCAAAACAAACAAAGAACGACACACCCGGGAAGCAGAAGTGGCGGCTGGTACATATGTTGTTGGTTTGAATGCAGACCAATGAAAGAAGAAGGAAGAATGTTATCAGGAATTGGCTTATATGCGCGCATCATTAGACCTGCTCATGAAGCATATCATGGGTGTTGGAGCTAGAAAAGTTAATACAGAGGGGACACAGGGATAGGAGCTAAGCCCTAAGCACTCAGATTTCGAGGAGGAGGCAAACTTCTTAGACAACCAGGTGACGGGTTTTTGAGCCAACGCCTAAGGGTATGGACAAGAAAATTGGCCCCAAGGTTCTGGAAACCAAGGTCAAAACGAATACAGAGAGAATTACAACTAGAATGGGTATAGAGATAGAAGCCGAGGTTTTGAGCATGAGGGAAAATGGAGAAGGAATGACCGTTACCACAGTGACCGAGAAGGATTGTATGTGCCTTACTATGTGATTGAATAAATCCTCCTGTGGGTCAAAGGCTTCTTCTCCCTCCCCTTCTTCAAACTCCGATTCATATTTTTCATATTTCACCAATTGAGTCACAGGTATCTAACATAGTCATACCAATCGATTTTCCACAAAGTGGTGACAAAACATATTACTTGTATAAATCTTTCCATTTTTCAAGTTGATTCCTTAGTATAGCTATTTACTCGATCAACAATAATGAGATCACTATTTTAATAAATGATGAGGAGAAGGGGTAGTGACATTTATCCAGAAGAAGCTCAGCAAACTCTTGAAATAGCGGAAGCTAATGTGTAAAGAGGACTGAAGGAAGGAGACAAAAAATTGAGGCAAATCTAGCTCTCAGATGAGCTAGAACACGGGTGGAGGCTATAAATCTGATTTCATAACTAGTTGGTATGTTCAAATAACAAAGGGCAGTGGATCGCGAAATCTTGGTGATCTTCTCTATCTAATATGGGGAGTCCACTTTAAAATCGTCTGCCCTGCACCCACCCCCGGAGTTTATGCTTCAACAAGAATTACACAAGGGGATGATTAGAATCCTCTAGTAAAATGCCTGCTCATAACCCAATAGATAAAGTATATTACATAGTTGGCCCTTGCGAACAATTTGATGCACTATCTCCAGTCAACCCTTTGAGTGAAATTCAGCATAAGAAAAGGAAGGAAAATCCATGGAGTGACCCCATCATCTCCACCCCATAGGAACTACGAGATCACTCCAAGGCTGCCTTTTGTATCTAGGGGTCACGTACCGACCATAGAACCCTGATGGGGGAGGTTGGAAAGTCAAAGTTGGAGAGCATGATGGCTGAGATGCTAAATATGGTTAGATCCACAGTGATCTATCGTGCATGGGACAGAGAGTTGAGTCACATGCTACAACTATCCAGCAGATTGAACAACAGCTAGGGCAACTGTGAGCATCTATGAACCCTAGGAAAAAGGGTATACTACCTAGCAACACAATCCAAAATCTAAAGAATGAAGGTCACTGCGTGGCTATGATGACTAGGAGTGGAAAGACCACAATTGATCCCCCTCTGCCGGTTGTAGTTGAGCTTCAAAGGAATAAAAAAGCATAACTAATGGTGAGGATGAGGTTGCTGAGAATGAGCATAATGAGGATGCTGAGTTGAAAGAGGCTCCAATTGTTGAAAAGGGGCCTAAGGTTGAACAAGGAGAGAAACAAGGAGCCACACATATTTACAAGGCTATTCAACAACCACCACCACCGTTCCCTCAAAGAATGAAGAAGAAGGCAGAGAATGGTAAGTTTTAGAAATTCCTTTCAATGCTAAAACAATTATCTGTAAACACACCACTGGTTGAGGCATTGGAACAGATCCTGGGATATGCCAAGTTTATGAAAGACCTTGTTACAAAGAAAAGGTCTGTGAGCTATGAGCTTGTGGATAATGTGCATCATTGTAGCGCTATAGCCTCATGGGTGCTTGCCTAGAAGAAGAAAGATCGAGGTGCCTTCACTATTCCATGTAGAATTAGTGATGTTGAGTTCATGAGGGCACTCTACGACTTGGGAGCAAACGTCAATCTTATGTCGTTAGATGTGTTTAAGCAACTTGGCTTGGGAGTCCCCACACCGACTATTATGTAGCTACTGATGGCAAACCGAACTATGAAGAAGCCTATGGGCATCCTATTTGATGTACTTGTTAAAGTGGATAGATTCATATTCCTAGCGAACTTCATGATTCTTAATTGCGAGGTAGATTTTGAGGTCCTTATCTTTTTAGGGCGACCATGCCTTGCCACTGGGAGGACTTTAGTAGATGTGGAGGCTGGCCAGTTGAAATTCAGACACAATAAAAAAGAGGTCACCTTCAATATCTACCAGTCAAGGAAGCAATCAAAGGAGTACAGAGTTGTCTCAGTAATAGAGGATAAGTCCGACTTCCTTGACAAAGTCTAAGTAGTCAAGAGACTGGCATCGTGCTGTGACATTAAATCAGGCGCATCTTGGGAGGCAACCCATGTGGTGGTTTGGTGAATTCTGAGTAACTGAACCATTTGCATTGTGCTGCGACATTAAACCAAGCTCTTCTTGGGAGGAAACCAAAGTTTATGTACTTATGTGTGTTCAGTGTGCAGGAGAAACAAAATAGGTGGCAGTAAAATTGCTGAGCAGACTAGTTCTACAGTTCTCAGTACGACTTGTAAGAGGATTGTATGGACCGTAGTACGGGTGTTGGTGTGAAGAAGAGATGAATTCCAGTCCATGAGTTCAGGGTACAATTGGTCCTATAACTCGTAACTTCATTGTACGGGTCATAGTACTCACTGTGGTTATAAACTATGCAAGGCATGGACCTCAAAGTTAGAAAGACCTACGAGTCATAGTACGCGTCAACCTGCATAGTATGAGCCGTAAGATGTACTCGTAGGTCCACATGTAATTTTCTCAACCTCTCTGTCACGAGTATTAGGGACGAGTCATAGGGCCTTCCTACGACTTGTGGTAGAAGTCCTGACGGTTCAAAATGCTTCAAATTAACATACCCATCCCAAATTTTTCAAATTTTCCCTAAAACCTATTTAAACTTCAAACCGACCAGACTCTTCTCCCACGCACTCAAAATCAAATTCATGAAAGAACTCACAACTCCCTCACACCCGTAATTCAGAATCACGATCGATTGCGCAAGCTTTTTGCTCAGATAACACCATGAAAATCGAACTCCAACCCTAGTTCCTGATTTCGAATCGAAGTAACCAGCATTGCACATCATTCAAGTAAGTGTTATTCTTTGAATTTGGTAAAAAAAAGGCTGATTGTGCCTGGGAAAGCTTTCTTATTCTTTGAGAGTCCTCTAAATTCTTGAAAACTAAAAAGGACAATGACTAGTGACGTGAACAAGTTAATATGCAACTGGGTAGGGATTTAACATGTTAAAATTGCACAATGAATTGTTAAAATTGAGTTACGGATTGTGAGTAAAAGGGGAAGAATGGGCAACTATTAAAACATGATGAATGGATGCCTAGACTTGGGGAATTCTGAGTACCCAACA
The DNA here is from genome assembly GCA_018107945.1 of Datura stramonium. Taxonomy (NCBI): domain Eukaryota; kingdom Viridiplantae; phylum Streptophyta; class Magnoliopsida; order Solanales; family Solanaceae; genus Datura; species Datura stramonium. The sequence continues at coordinate 120,195 of JACEIK010004880.1, forward strand.
CAAAACCAAATTAACCTACAAACTGAATCGAAAATAAGGAAGGGGAAGGCTTCACAAATCTTTCTACGACTCGTGGTTTCACACTATCACACCTACAATGACTCATCGGGACTGTCTCAAGACAAAATTGTAAAAACCATGAGGTACAAAATCTTGTATGGCTCGTAGTATCCTTCTATGAGTCGTACCTGGAAATTGTACCAAGAGTCTGAAAAGGGTTAAGTCCAAAAGTGATAGTACTTCCTTCCAACGACTCGTGGAATCGACTTACGGGTAATACTATGGGTCGTCAAAAAATACAGAACATTTTTTTTCAAGGGGAATCCTCATATGACTCATGGTACGGATAGTACCTTTGTGGTATGAGTCGTACTTCAGAGGCATAACATCGAGTGAACACATTATGAGTCTCAGTACAAATCGTATCTCCAAGGTACAACTCGTAGTGTAGACTCGTGATAAATTACAAAGGAATTTTTTCTTGCTTTCTTTTTCTCATGTTTGGAATTCTACCCTTTTTTTATCCACAAGTACAATGAGACAAAAGAAAAGCATCCAAGGAAACTGCTCGGAGGGTATTGATAGATGAAACCTCTGAATTTGAAGAACCAGGCAACACCCCTAGTGGTTCAATGGAGGAATATCGGGTCGTCACATCTGATACTGATAGGACCCAAACCACTAGGGCGAAAGATAAAGCATAGGCCATGGAGGCAACTACCACATCTGTTGGTGCTCCCCAGTCTTAGGAGGGAGTTGAGGAAAGAGCCCAAGAGTCTAAAAGCGGCTCTAATAATGGAGAGGGGTCTGAGGAGGCCCAATCCAGCGATGTAAACAGTGAGTTCGGATCTAAGGAGGAGCCACCAATGCCTAGTAGAAGCAGACTTTGCCTAGGGAGAATCGTACTATTCAGTGGAGTGTACTAGGAGTCCAAGAGATATATGAATCGGGTAATGCTCTCACTACTAAGAACAAACCTAGCGGAGTATTCAAGAAAAGCCGCGGATCCTCACCAATACATTGAATGAGATGGAGGAGATAAAGCAGATATCTAGCTTTTATGGGTTCAACAAGATGGCTAGAGCCTCAGATCTCTACACTTCATAGATTTTCCGAGAGTTCTATGCAAATTATTTAGCAACCATGGAGAAGAAAGAGTAAGAGGCGTAAAAATTGAAAGATCAGCCAAAGCTGGAGAGCCTCATGGTATGAGGCCTGAATATGGATATATATATCTGAGCGAACTATTGCTCGGGTGTTATATGGGCCCCAATTATACCACCACACGCTACACCAGAGTATGACTATAGGGTGGAGGCCATGAAATAGATCAAGAAGATGGGTTTTGATGAGATGCTGAGGCAAATGTAGTGGTTGTCCAGGGTTATTGCTAAGGACAAAGAAGAAGTAGAATAGGTCACTAGCGGCAAGCAAGTCACAAAGAATTCTCCGAAATTCATAGAAAAAGCCTGCTGGACGTTAGTGCACCATTGGTGGGCCTCAAAAGTAAATGAAAATAACTTCAGCGTAGATAGAGTAGCTTTAGTGGCATGTATCAATAAAGAAACACCATTAATATCCCGTGGGTCATTGCGGAGGACATCTGGGATGGGCTATGGGGTTGAGCACTACCATCCCATTCCCGAGTCTCGTATTCAGACTATGCATAAAGGTAGGTATCAAGGTGCATCATGGTGAGGAGCATTTGATTGAAGGACAGCGGGTCGCAAATATTTGCTTAATCTAGGACTAGATGAACCTGGTAAGTTGGGCACGACTATCTACTGTAGTCCTAGAATCCAGACAGCTGGGGCTGCATAGGTGAATGCCCCCACATTGCAGGAGTAGGGCGAGACACTGACTAAAGATGCCAGTCATTTAGAGACAACCCCTAGCACCTCTATTGCACCACCTATGGGCCTTTCGAGCCAGACTCCAGTCGAATACTTGCTAGTCCCTTAGGAATTTCTTAGAAGCTAACCAAGAGACTGGCCGTAGATGAGAAGAAGGTTCAGTGTATGATGGAGAATTTCAAACCTTGGGTAAAGCCTGAGATTTAGATAGCTGCACAAACGTTACAAACCAGGCTAGATTGATTTTAGACCTGATTCAATGAGCGTATGGCCGAGCAGACTGACACGGGCAGCCTCCGTGAGGAGTTGGGGGTTCTTCGCAGTGAAGTGTCCAAGCTGACATCACGGTAGTCGGTAGTTATAGTGGCCCCCACTCTTCCTTACCTTGACGTTTGCATTTACGAGGAGCTTGATCTAGCGGCTTATTAGGAGCCTGCAGGAGCCGAGATGGAGAAAGGGAGAAAGAGGGTCTCTGAGGATATTGGAGAAGATACCCTAAAGAAGAACAGAAAGAGAGAAAAGAAAGAGAAAGAGTGCAAGAAGGAGAGAATGGAGAGTCAACAGACTAACAATGAGCATAGGTCGGAGCTACTCGAGAGAGCAAGAGGAGCGGGTAGCTCCACCGCTGCAGATGGAGTGCTTGTGGGATGCAGGGATCCTAAGAGCGAGCCACATTAAGCCCCAGTGATTTCAGAGGTCGTACAGGTGACCACTACTACTAAGGGGGTAACCATTCTCCCTAAGGATACCCCAGTGAGTGTGACGGCCAACGCTAGCACCACAATTGCAGTGAAGGTAGCACCTCCATAGGGTGACAAGAGTGCTTAGTGATCCGCAAGTATGTTGCTTTCCTTCTTATTTATATTCTATGTTTCAGGGAAGAAGAATGCTTTTTAAAAGGGGAGGGAATGTACTTGTATTTTTGGGATTTTTTGGATTAGTCCGAGGGTTTTTCTTGCCGTGTTTCTTTTCCATCAGGCATGATATCTAGTAGAACCAGCATATTTAGGATTTTTTTTTGTTTAATTAGAAAGTACTTTAGAAG
>JACEIK010004881.1:3416-14771 GCA_018107945.1 Datura stramonium
CACCACATATTTTTTCGACTGAAAGATTTGCACTGCCCCTACTATCTCCACCACCCCCACTCCCGTACCCTCGTATCATATTAACATCTTTGGAATAATTTTGTCTGTTTATCTACCAAACATTAGAAATTAAATAAGAAAATTATTTATTTCTTAAGAAAACATTTTCCCAAGTACCTAACACACCCTAGGTAATTAAGTGCTAAGAAACCTTTAATTAGCTTCCGTTTTATCACTTTTCTTTTTTCTATATCTATCAACTATCCTTCTATAATCCCTAAGAAGATCCATTTACTCATTATCTACAAACAGAATACTTAATTAAGATACTGATCCTCAGAAAAAAAAAACTAAGAAACTAAATGGAAAGTAAGTCTTAACACAACTGTATGCTTGTAACAAGGAGGGCGCGGATTCAAGCTATAAAAATAATTTTTAAAAAAAATACAAGGTAGAATCACCTATAAAAGATCAAATCCAGTATAACCCTTTCTCGGACCCCGCACACAGTGGAAATTTAGTATATTGGGTTTCCCTGTTTGTTTATGCCACTATGGCTCCCAATGAACTGGTAGAACTGCATTTCTTGAACTCCTTGGATGCCCAAAAGAGAAAAATGGTCTTTTGATGACTCTGGCACTGCTGCCTTCACAAGGACTAACATCAGGAACTTGCCCCTGCTGCTGTACAATCTCTTGTAATGTCAAATAAAGTTGTCTGTCAGCAGCTGAATCCATAGAGAAAGATCTCCTAATGGATTGAACTGCAAACTGTTCATCTTTTTCCCTTATGTCAATGCACTCATCCCCCATGCTTGAAATATGAGAAAATCTTTTGGTTTTCTCTGTTGATAATTGTGAAACAATTTTTCTGGAAGAAGAATGCCCTGATAATGTTGGACTGTTTTCTGCTATTTCTATGACAACATAGTCTTCATCTCTGCCTGAGAAATTGTCATTTGGAAAATCTTGAGGGGTGGAGCTAATTGGGAATTTATTTAATGAGATGCTGGTTCTGCAAAGTGGACAATTTGCATTGTTTTGAAGCCAAACATCAATACAATCAATGTGGAAAATATGAGCACAACTTGGAATTATTCTTATCTTCTCATTATCTTGAAAATCATTCAAACAAACAGCACATTCACATGAAGTTGTTGTTTTCTCCCCAACCCCAAAGATTGCATCTTTTCCTTCCCTTTTCTTGTACGGGAAAATGGGGATTGATCGAATTACAGATTCGTCTAGTCCCCGATTTTCCACTGCAGGGGAGTAAACCGTTAAGGGGTCTTGGACGTGACCCTGCCTTCTAGAGAAAGAAAATCGCCTCAAAAGATCAATCCTGTGCCAATTCAAACAGCATTTGATTACAAAAATGTAGTAACTAACTAGCAACAAACCAGTAGCCAATATACCGATGATGGCGACGACAATAATTGGAAAGCCAGCATGGGAAGAAGAATCTGGAGGACTTCTCATAGGAGAAACGGATTCCATTTGATAAATTTTGTAAAATAAGAAAAAGAAAAAAAAAAAAAAAGGAGGAGAAAATTGGTAATGTTTGGATGTTGAATGCACATGAACATGTCATGGAAGCTGAAGAGAAGTGATAAATAATTGGTAGGTGAGAAAACAGAAGTTGTAGAAGTGAACGTTTGTCATTTCAAGATTGAGTGAACTGAAGGATCAGCAGCCTATCATTTCAAGATTGAGTGAACCCCAATATAGGACTTCTCAACTCAAATAAACATTTAATTAAATTTCAATACAAATATTATAATCAGGTGAGAAGTAATAAGAAAAGGAGAGTAAATATNGAGGGTGTTCATACCTTGCCAAGGATATGAACCATGATTAGCGTGAATTTATTCATGAGCCCATTCGAGCGAGGGAGATACTCTCAACTGGTGAGGACCCCTTAACCTACGGTGGTACATAGTTTTGGACTTGGGATATCTGAACTCGTATCTGCTCGGTGTTAAGCACTACTCTTGATAACTGAGGTCTGAAAATTGGGCATGGACTAGTTAAAATCATGTTTACTGAAATATCTGAAATACTGAACTAGCTATGCAACCAGTACTGATTCTTAAGTCATAAGATCCTAATATCATGAAGCATTATGTAAATATATTTAAATTGAGAAAATCATGATATATTTTGAAAAATATTGCTGTAAGAGGTTTTCAAATTTATAAATCATGCATATCTGTGTTTTTTATATGAGAATCATGAAGAATAATATAATATACTTCAAATCATAGCTTTTACATAAATAGGTTCTACTCCTAAAATCATGAATTTATGTAATGGTTGTTGAAAACATAATTTAGATTTGAGTTTTTGTGTGTAACGTTGAAAGGAATCCCTCCCTGTAATCCCACATATGGACTGATAAATGCTTGCTTGTTACTTGAGAATCCATGGTATTGGGAAAAGAAATCCTAGTTTTTCTTGAGAGCCTGAGAGGTACTATTTTCTTGAATGTTTCGATGTTATGTGAAGGAATGGAAGTTATTCCACTAAGTACGCACTTAACTTCCCTCTAAGAAGACCCAAAACGATATAATATAGGATTTTAAAAGTATAGGAAGTTACAAAAATACCCCAGCAAAGACTGTTCAAAATTTTGGAATTCAGTTCCCACGCATCGTACCATGAGTCGTACTATCAATCCACAACTCATGGGTTGGACCCATAGGTTCTAAGAAACATGAACACATGTTTGAAGTCAAACCATGGACCATCACGATGGGTCGTGGTCTGATACCACGAGCCGTAAATTGACTCGTACTGTCTTGTGATCTTGCGCATATTTGCATGCCCAAGTGCTAATGTATACCCAAGTTTTAGTCATGTTTGTTAGTTTATTGAAGTATAATCTCATTTAATTTCCTTATAAATGCATGCATGCATGAAAAGATATATGTGATTATCCCAATTTTTGTAGGTGGAGATACTAATGCTAATGTGATGATGAAAGATTAAAGAGAAGGCATGGAGCAAAAGAACGCTTGAAATGGATGTCAATGCCCAAGGTTTAGGCAGCCGCATTTGGTGTGTGTCAAGTTGGCACATTGGCATGCCAGGTGCCATACCACGCCCACATTGTGTGCACAAGGAAGTGCAACGAATTGTGCTTGCATGCCAGGCGGGCAACGCAACCAACATCGTGCCACACCGACCGGTTGGGGCGCCAGGCGCCAAGCCAATGCCATTCCAATGCTTCAATCTAGTGATGTTGTGTTTCCAGCCCATGCCAGGCTAGCCAAGATGCGTGATGGAATGGTGACACAGAGGTGGTCTTCACACAACATAAATTCAAAAATTATAAATAGCACACTTGGTTAATTTTATTAGATACCACAAAATATTTTGAGACAAGGACGGTTGGAACAAGAAGGGAGGAGGAACTTCATTATTTTAGGGTTCTTTCTTTTTCATTAGTTTTACATTCTTGTAATACATGAATTCAAATACAATTTTGGATTCTTGTACTAGCATGAGTGGCTAAGACCTTTTTTCTAGGGTTAAGGCCACAAGACATGAATGTACTAGCTTATTTAATTCTTTCTTCAAGTTTCTTTATTGTTGTTGGTTCTTGCATTCTTGTTTTAACCATTTTAAAGCTTGATCACAAATTAAATGCATGTATTAATCTTAGGCAAACGTGAAAGAGAAAGCCTTAGGATAGAATGAGGAATGCAAGAGGTGAGTTCAAGTCTTCAAGACTTGACTCGCGTTAAGGATAGAAATATACCTAATTCGCCTTGCTTGGTTACTGAACGGGAAGATATCTAGACACATGGAATTAAATTTTCATGTCATCACTCCTGTATTTATTTGTAAATTTAATTCAAGGTTAAATGATTAGATGTTAGAAAGTCCATAACCAAAGTCTTAACCCCGTAAACCACTCCACTAGATTAATGCATATGAATTAGGTTGTCACATCCCCGCTCAATGATATAGTTATGAGGCTAATTTGAATAGATTCTTAGAGGCTTGAAAGATCATAATCATGACATTAATATTGTGAGAAAATAATTAAGATAAATACTTGAACAATGTGAATGATAGCTATGTGTGATTGTTTTCCTTAATCCTTGGTTATTCTCATTAATTTCTTCAACTTAAATTGTGAACACTCTTAGATTTTAGTAACAAATAAAATACAAAATCTTGGAAACTTGCACTTGTGAAATTTGAATTAATACTTTAACTTGATAATTCACTGATAGTCTAATCCCTGTGGGTTCAACATTTGGCTCACAAAGAGTCGCTCTATTACTTGTACGGCCGCATACGCAGGAGGCGTACCATGTTCTTAGCGGCGTTGACGGGGACTGGCAACATTTGGTGAATTTTTTATTTTTTTGTTATTTTTATATTTTCTTAAGTATTGAAAACCTGGTCTTAGTCACCAAATTTGCAAGAACAGGTTGGTCCTTGCAGCAAGCTGGCAAGGGATAGAGAGTTGGTTAAACCATACCCCAAACTTGAGAAAGGTTCAGACAGTTGGGAAGGGAGGGTTCCACACTATATCCCATCCATTAGGTTTAATAGGATGAGGTTCCACACACAGAGATGTAATCTAGACCAATTCGTGAAGTGGCAATCCCACTTGCGACCAATGTTACCTCCATCATCCACAGACTAAAACCTAGAGGTAGATTTGAGATAAAGCAGAACAAGGTGTAGTTGTTGCACACAAGTGGATAGTTCACAGGGTTGACTCATGAGGATGCATAGAAGCATTTGTATAATTTGTAGGAAATTAGTGACACATTTATCCCCATTGGAGTGTCAACTGATTATGTCAGGCTCACCCTTTTCCCATTCTCATTATTGGGAGGAGCAAATAGGTGGTTGAAGGTAGAACCACCAAATTCCATTACTATATGTGATGGCCTTGCTAGGAAGTTCCTTATAAGATTTTTCTCATCAGGCAAGGCTACAAAGCTTCAAAGTGAGATATTGAGTTTCAAGCAAAGACCAACTGAGAATCTATACTTGGATTGGGAGATATTCAAGTCTCCGCTCAGAGATTGTCCTCATCTCTAACAGAGAAATGAATTGCTGGCCCACACTTTTACGGAGAGTCTTGACCTCCACACTAAAATTTTGTTATACTCTGCATCAGGTGGGAAAGCATTGGAGAAAACCTATGATGAGCTGTATACTTTTTTGAATAGGATTGCATAGAAAAATTCTGAGTGGCACATTGATGCATCTCGGGGAGCAATCAGGAAAGCAACTGGGGTAATAGTGGTAGATAGTGTCAATGCGTTGGTAGCCCAGCTCGCATCGTTCCAACATTAGATGATGACTTATTTTAGCAAGCTGATCATGCCATAGCCACAGGAACAGGTTATGCAGTTCAACCAACTCCAAGCTATATGAGATATGTGGAAATAGTGGGCATGTGGCAGACTCTTACAGAGAAAATCCAGAGTCAGTAAATTTTGTAGGTAATTCGCAGAGGGGGAATCAAAATAATGGGAATAACTACAATAGGAACTGGCAGAATCATCTTAACTTTTCTTGGGGTGGGAATTAGGGGAAGAGTCAGAATTTTTAGCAACTGTAGAATTAGTATAAACAACAGGGTAGGCAGGTTAGTGGCCAATCAAGCAACATAGAGGAGATGTTTTAGAACATTATGGCCAACCAAACTCAGATGGTAGCTGACCAAGAAAAACCAGTAGCTAAGCTAAAAAATAAGCAGCTGGCCGCCCGAAATTTAGAGAAGCAGATGGGGTAGGTACTAGCAACTCAGAATACTAGACTGCATAGGGGTTTACCTAGTGATACAGATCCAAAACCAAGCCAGGTCATGGCCTAGTCTGTGGATGGCAAAGAGTTAGCTAAAGCACTAGTAAAAGAGAAGAAAAATGAGGTGCAACAAGACATGGTCAGACTAGGCCCATCAACTAATAAGAGCAATAAATGGAAAGCTGTAGATAATAAGTCACAGCCAACATTGTAGCCTATACAAAGACCACCACCACCATTCTCGCAAAAGCTTCAGAAAAGCCAGGAGGATGCGTATTTTAAGAAGTTCTTTGACATTTTCAAAGAACTTAACATAAATTTTCCTCTTGTTGATATTTTGTAGGGAATGCCCAAGTACACTAAGTACTTAAAAGATATGGTGGCCAACAAGAGGAGGCTAGTGGATGTACAGAGTATAGCACTCACTAAGGAGTGCAGTTCAAGGGTGATAATTAAGCTGCCAAAGAAGCTCAAAGACTCGGGGAGTTTCACCCTCCCGTACAAACAGGTGGAAGTGAGCTGATGCAGGCGTTGTGTGATATAGGGGTAGATGTGAACATAATGCCCCTATCGCTATTCAATACACTTGGTTTGGGAAAACCAAGGCCTACTAGAGTGTTGTTGTAGTCGGCTGACAAGTCCAAGGTGGCCCTAGAAAGGATAATCGAGGATGTACTGATCAAAGTAGGTAAATTCATCATCCCTACTAATTTTATTATCCTTGATTTTGAAGTTGGTGACAGGGTACCTCTTATTTTTGGACATTTGTTCAAAGCCACGGGAGGAGCATTAATAGACATCCAAGCTGGTAACCTAAAGATGAGGGTGAATGATGAAGAGGAGAACTTCAGAGTGTACCAAGCATTCAACACCCAACACACAACAGAGATCTTTGTAAGATCAATGTGCTAATAGTGAAAAAATCCACTTCTGTAGGATCTCTTAGAAAGAGAATCTAAGTCTACTGTTATGAAGATGCCAAGTAATCTGCTGAAGAATGTGATGAAGGACAAATGGGAAAGTGTGGAGGCTTTTCCCAAAAAAGTTAAGAAAAAGAGGAGATGGTTCCTGAAAGTGAAGAAGAGTTTGAGGACATCCTAAAAAGGGTATGACTCATGTCATGCCACTGTAGCACCCCATTTTTCTCTCAAAAAGCGGGATTCAACATGTGACAACTCTTAAGAGTTTATTATGAAAGAAGAGCCGCCACCCAACGATTCGAGGTGCGTTAGGGCACCGTTTTATGCTAAAAGTCCATTTAAATTAGCTTACATCACCAGGTTCGGGTAAGGGCTTAAATTACCTCGAAAGGAAGGTTTTAGGCACCTTTCGAGGTCCACAAATGTGGCTCCCCGCTGGATCCATTAACATGTGGGGGGAAATTAACTAATGATCAATCAAAAATTGATTTTAACTTAAGTTATTTTAAAAAATTAAACTAGATTGGAAAAATATAAATAAATAAATAAACTTACAGATAAGCGAGAAGAAAGAAAGTGAGACAGAAGTATTTCAAGACTATTATTATTACCTATTCTAAAAGTTACAATAATTGACAATTCGATCTAAAAGTTAACAAAAAATATATCAAATTACGAATACAAAAATTGATTGTAATAGACATTAACAACTAAATATAAAATTTGATAAACAAATAAATAAATTTTTTAAATATGGGGCCGAACCTCAAAGAGGCGCCTACATATCCCTAAAGGGAATCAGGCCAGACGTAGTTCTAAACATAAAAGAGCGGTTATTTTAACCTAAAGGGATTACCCCATGCAACTTAAATAATACTTCGTATTGATTTACATTGCTTGTATTATCCAGCGAGCACAGACTATCAATTCCCGCTACCTGCATAATTGGTTAATTATGAACTTAAAGCGCTCTATGTGAAGAAAACTAACGGCCTAGAATTTTCCTACCCGTCCCACACCTAACGTCCAAGAGGCGTTGGACAACTATTTGGATTTTTGGGTCTAAACATCCTAGGGATTGTTAAGGCTATTAACGTTAAACAAATAAATAATAATTAAAATATTTAGTATAAAAAAGTTTCAAATGATCCTCTTTCTTACGGACATGCTCTCTAGTTGCAGGGGGAGATTTAATATTGTGGGTACTATAGGCATAAATTCTAAATACATGGTTAAAACCTAAATGCATGCTTCCTGACATACTTAGCATATAAATGGCGTGTATATTAATCAGGAATACGCTGATATATGATCATATACGATATTTTTTTATCATTTCCAGCAGTGATTAAGCAAAGTTTGGAGAAACTGGTAACAATTAAATGCCTATAGTCAGGACTTTGATTAATGCAGCACATTAAGCAAGAACACTTTAGGATTAATTAGATTATTACCTATGGATACAACATTTGTTTAATTAGGTAGGTGATTATAAATAGGTTACGAGTACTAGCTTTAAAGGCAAATTCCAGATACAGACAAATCATACGAGTACCAACTATTGCAAGAACTGTTATTCATTTCCTATAAACATAGTTTCTACACGGTTGCAAACATGCCATCCCTTTAATTCAATATGAGTGATTATCCTATGGACATAATATCTAACAGGTTATTAATACTTAATCTCAGAGTCTTTACGCGGGATGTAAGTAAATCACTAAACATGCTAATGCCGAATAAGCCAACATATACCAAAATAATTCCTATAGGCAAATTTACTAACACATGCTTCAATAAACTTATTATAGTTCCTATAAGCACGATTTTTAGCGGAATAAATATGTTCGTATTAATCCTATGAGATTGAGATCTAACGAGATTAGCAGTTAAAAAGAAAGTAATAAGGAAATATAATCCCCGCTCCCCATAAATTCTCTTTCCACTATTATCAGTGTTCATTTACATTATTACATACAAAATAGAAATAAAATAACTAAAATAAATAAATAAATCACAACGAATAAATAGAATTAAATTGACTAAAGTGACCATCCCTCTGATCCCAACAAACTCTTCGTTTCGAAAAATAGGTGTAACTTGTTAACCGGGTGATACGCCAAATACAAATACAAACACATATTTTGAAATTCCTAAATTATTCAATCAAGTTTCATTGAATGTCTATGCAAACAAGTTGAATTAAAAGTTCAAACATACGTTGTAGGACCCATGCAAAATATTTAAAGAGTTCATGTTTGTTATGAAAGTATGAATCTGCACATAGTATTGTCAAAATAGTATAGAGAAATAACTAACCGGTTAATCGATAAAGAAATAGTGCGAACCAACAACAATTTTCAGAAAGGATTTCCCAATAATTGAGATCAAAACTTCAACACGTCAAGATCACAAGGACCTCATGGATCCCGAGAACTGCTTGGGTTGAAGTAGGTAGAAAAATATGATTTCAACAGGGGAAAAACAAAGCTTTGAAAATAAAGTATTGTTGGTCTATGATAGTGCTCGAATGTCCTCCTAAAGGGAGGAGAAGACCCCTTTATATAGTTAATAAATGAAAGGAGCTAAGGAAGGGAGTATGCAAATATCAATTAAAGGAAAGAAATCATTTACAACTAAATCAAATATTTAATTATACCAATGAATCAGGAATCTGATTGTAATTACACATAATAATCTAGGAAAAGGGAAGACAATATTCAGCAAAATCAGGGAACATAGGAATAAGGAAAAATATGATTATGAAATTTTTCCCTAATTAACAAAGCTGAAAATTATATGAAATATTCATTATAAATCACAAATGATTTCTCATAATTAGCCAAGAGTAATAAAATCAGATTAACTCAATTAAAGGGGCATAAAACAGACTGTAAAAAATATTTTCTTTATCTAATAAAATCAAAAATTAAAGTCCTTTAGTAAATTCCTATTTACCTATAAATAAATTCAAGTAACAAATAAAGGTTCAATTATGGAAATCTCCTTTAAATAAGACAAGTTAAACGGGAGAAAAATTACCAAAAACTGTTAAATAGGTTGTAATAAGAATGAAATAAAAGTATATAAAGCATACATAGATAGATAAATAACAAAATTAATGAATACATACTGCTACCATAACATTTGAGCATAAATAATTTAAAACAAATAAAGAAAATAAATTAAAGTAAGAAGATCTGCCAATTTTTTTAATCACAAAATATTATGTGATGCGCAAATTGATTCCACAATACCATATTTATCATGCCAATTGTTTTAAATAAATAGATAATTGAGGCAAATAAATAAAATTATTGAGGCAAACAAATAAAGATTATCAACTAAATCAACGGGATTTTATTATAGCAATATGTATCATACCTTAATCCTGAATTATAATAATTTTAATTCTACCTATTTTCACAAGGGAGTAAGTGAGCAGAGGAAAAATTATATTTATTAAAAATCAGACATGTTCATGAAATTTTGATGAGTCAAATGAAAAGATTCTAAACATAGGAAAATTGTTTTTCTATTGCAATAATATATCAGAGTTAGTATCACTTGATTTGATAAAGAAGACATCTGAAACAGAATGGTAAATATGAAATCACTTTGAGAGCTAGACAACTATTCGTATGGACTAGTGATTTTACTAAAGATATATATGCACAACCAGCTAGCAACCAATCATAACAGTAGTTGACATGTCAATATACAATAATTTTCACAAGGATACTCAACAAAATCAAGGAACAATAGAAACCGAATTTACAAACAATGGGGATTTTTCGTCATTTTAATAGCAGGCAAGATGGTGATTGAAACAATTTCAAATAAACACATTAACAATGAATCATAAATGATAAACAAATAAATAAATAAATAATAAAAATAAAAAAGATCTGGTTAGTAAAGAAAAAAATGATGTGGTGGTTTTTCGCCGGGTTCATTGTTTTTCGATGGTCTGCCGAAGAAGAAAATTAGGGGAAGAGGGACATCTGATGGTGTGCGGAAGATCTGGACAGTTTTGGGGTGAAGGGAGAGAGAGGAATAAAGAGGAATAAGAAAGAGGAAGAAGAAAGAGGAGGAGGTTTTGGTGGCTTGCGGGTTGGTGCGACTGTGTGAATTTTCCGGTTCCGATGGGATGAGGTCCGGTTCTGTAGGACTCGCTCGTTGATTTGCTAGTGGGTTTCGGGTGAGGGATATGTTGGAGACGGAGAGAGAGGGGAGAACGGCAGCAAGGGTTATCCGGTGAAGGTGAAGAGAAAGAAGAGAGGGAGGCGACTGGTCTGGTTCACCGGAAATGGAGGCGGCGCGAGGTAAAAAGTTTTTACGGCTAATAGTGGCCGGATTTGATGGTGGAAATGGCAATGGAAAGGTGAGGAGGGAGGCCGCGTTAATGGTTAGGAAGGAAGGAGAAGAGAGAAAGTGAAAGGGAGAGTCGGCTGTGGTGTTCTCCAGCCACGGTTGCCGAAAATAATGGTGAGAGGAGAGGAGGATGGTGGTCAGGCGGATGGTTGGTGGACGATGAGGAAAGGGAGAGAAAGAGAGGGTGGTTACCGGAGTTAATGGAGGTTTTGCCGGAGGAGGAGATGGGAGAGAGAGTGGGGGGGTGCGGTAGTGAGGTGGTCGGAGAAGAGAGGGAAAGAAAAGGT
>JACEIK010004881.1:17042-81832 GCA_018107945.1 Datura stramonium
CACGGGCTCAGATACATATATAAATGTATACCACAGGCTCAAATGCATATATAAAATGTATACCACGGGCTCGATATGCAAATAAGGGCTTAGATGTATATGCAAATACGGGCTTGAATGCATATATCATGTATATCACGGGCTCCTATGCATATGTAAATGTATACCACGGGCTCAAATGCATATATAAAATGTATACCACGGGCTCAAATGCATATATAAATGTATACCACGAGCTCGATATGCAATTGAGTGTTCAGATGATGGAATAGCAAGATATAAGTAGGGGCATAAGGAAAAATGACTTACCTCTATGTCGCCTTGTGACAAGACGTTCTCCATCTCTACCTTTTGCATTCTCATTATTTCTGCGCTCAAAGGAAAATTATTAGTTTGAAAAGGGAAGGTTGATCTGTGTGTCTATCCCGTAGCCTTCTTCTATTCGTTAGACACCTGTTGTTGAACTCCGTCCAGGTATACGCTCGGGCACAAAGTTTATACAAAAAGACGAATAACTTAGTAAAAGTAGAAGTAAAATAAGTTTGAAATACGTAGAAAAATTGAGTTAAATCACAGGCCATGGAATATTTTACAACCATACAACGTCCTTTTGTAAATCGAATCTTTGTCTTGACTTAATTGTGATGAAATTTTAGGATCCTTCTCAAAATTTCTGCCCCAGTGTAGAAAATGATGTAGACTTCCTTGCAAGTGACGTAGAGTTGCGAATTTTTGAGGTCCTCTCAAAAATTCTGCCCCAGTTGCAGCTTGTTAACTGAAACACCATGAAAAATATAATAGAATCGCCGAGAACCTTTTTAACGAAGGGGAGAATAAAATTTTATAAAGATATAGACCGAGTCCCAAAGGGACGCCTACGTATCCCTCTTAAATGGGAATCAGGTCCAACGTAGTTCAGGTTACAAGGCAGAGCAAAAAGAAACAAAATTCCAATCTAAATGTAGTATCTCTTAACAACGTCTGAGTTGATAGGCTTGGCCAGATTTCACCATCCATCTCTGCTAGGATAAGTGCTCCTCCTGTCAGCACTCGGTGAACTATATAAGGACATTGCCAGTTAGGCGAGAACTTGCCCTTAGCTTCATCTTGGTGTGGAAAAATTCACTTCAAAACTAATTGCCCTGGCGTGAAAAATCTTGGCCGAACTTTCTTGTTAAAAGCCTTGGTCATCCTGTTCTGATAAAGTTGACCATGGCAGACTACATTTATCCTTTTCCTATCGATTAGTGCTAGTTGCTCGAATCTACTTTGCACCCATTCTGCATTGTTCAACTCTACTTCTTGAATGATTCTTAAAGATGGAATTTCCACCTCAGCTGGTATCACTGCTTCATTACCATATATCAACATATAAGGCGTAGCTCCAGTAGATGTTCGGAGAGTGGTGCGATATCCCAACAAAGCAAAGGGCAGCTTCTCATGCCAATGTCTATAGTTGTCAATCATCTTGCGCAAAATCCTCTTGATGTTCTTGTTTGCAGCCTCCACGGCTCCATTCATCTGCGGCCTGTATGCAGTAGAATTGCGGTGCTTGATCTTGAAGTTTTCACACGTCGTTCTCATCAAGTCACTGTTTAGATTAGCGCCATTGTCAGTAATAATAGATTCAGGTACCCCAAATCGGTAAATGAGATGGTCGCGGACAAAATCTGTCACCACCTTCTTTATGATAGACTTGTAAGAGGTAGCTTCAACCCATTTAGTGAAGTCTTCAATTGCAACCAGAATAAATCTATGTCCATTAGACGCTGCAGGCTCGATGGGAACAATTACATCCATTCCCCAAGCTGCGAATGGCCAAGGCGAGCTCGTGGCATGAAGCTCGTTGGGAGGAGCTTGAATCACATCTGCGTGGGATTGACAGCGATGACATCTTTGCACGTACTTGATATAGTCCGTCTCCATAGTCAACCAAAAATATCCAGCTCTCAAGATCTTTTTCGCCAACACGAAACCGTTAATGTGGGCCCCACAAGTTCCAACGTGAACTTCCTCAATCAAATTTGTTGCCTCCTTAGCGTACACACATCTCAACAATCCCAGGTCTGGGGTCCTCCTATAAAGGATTTCTTCGTTTAGGAAAAACTGATTGGCTAGCCTCCGAATCATCCACTTTTGGATGCTTGTAGCATACTCAGGATAACCCCCGTTTTTCAGATACCCTTTGATGTCAGCATACCATGGTTCATCGTCTGGTTCTTCCTCAACATGAAAGAAATAAGCTGGTTGCTTATGTATGTGAACAGGAATGGGATCAATGTAATTCTTATCAGGGTGCTAGATCATCAAAGACAATGTAGCCAAAGCATCCGCAAATTCATTCTGTATCCGAGGAACATGTCGGAATTCAATCTTGATAAACCTCTTGCATAATTCTTGCACACAATGCAAATAGGGCAAGATCTTCATGTTCTTCGTGGCCCATTCTCCCCTTACTTGATGCATCAGCAAGTCTGAGTCTCCAATTACCAGTAACGACTGCACATTTATATCGACTGCCAGTCGAATACCCAAGATGCAAGCTTCATACTCATCCATGTTGCTAGTACAAGGGAATCGAAGCTTAGCTGATACAGGGTAATGCTGCCCAGTTTTTGATACCAACACTACTCTAATGACCACTCCTTTGAAGTTTGCTGCTCCATCAAAGAATAACCTCCAACCATCGTACTCTTCGGCAATATATTCTCCTATGAAGGATACTTCCTCGTCGGGAAAGTATGTATTTAGTGGTTCATACTCCTCATCCACAGGATTTTCTGCCAAATGGTCTGCAAGAGCCTGTCCTTTTATCGCTTTCTGCATAACGTAGACAATATCAAATTCACTTAGCAATATCTTCCACTTGGCCAGCTTCCCTGTAGGCATAGGCTTTTGGAAGATATAATTCAACGAATCCATTCTGGAAATCAAATAAGTCATGTAGGCAGACAAATAGTGCCTCAACTTCTGAGCAACCCAAGTTAAAGCGCAACATGTCCTTTCCAACAATGTATATCGAGCCTCATACGGTGTGAATTTCTTGCCCAAATAGTATATGGCTTGCTCTTTTCTCCCTGTCTCATCATGTTGTCCCAAAACACAGCCAAAGGCATTTTCTAGCACGGACAAATACAAAAGCAAAGGTCTTCCTTGTTCCGGTGGGACTAAAACCGGAGGCTTTGATAGATAATATTTGATTTTATCGAAAGCTTGTTGACACTCAGGAGTCCACTCTATAGCAGCATCTTTTTTCAACAGTTTGAAGATAGGCTCACAAATAACCGTTGACTGAGCAATGAAACGACTAATATAGTTGAGTCGTCCTAAAAAGCTCATGAATTCTTTCTTACTTTTTGGCGGCGGGAGCTCTTGGATGGCCTTAATCTTGGTTGGATCCAACTCAATACCTCGACGGCTGACGATAAATCCCAATAATTTTCTCGATGGAACACCTAATGCACACTTTGTCGGATTTAGCTTCAGATTATATTTCCGCAATCTGTCGAAGAACTTTCGGAGGTCTGCTAGATGATATGAGCTCTTCTTTGACTTGATGATGACATCGTCCACATAAACCTCAATTTCCTTGTGAATCATGTCGTGGAAGATGGTGGTCATGGCCCGCATGTAGGTGGCTCCAGCATTTTTCAACCCGAATGACATTACCTTGTAGCAATATACACCCCATGGGGAAAGGAATGCAGTTTTCTCAGCGTCCTCTTCATGCATTCTGATTTGGATGATAGCCGGCGAAACAATCTACACACGACTGTGTCTCATGCTTGGCACAGTTGTCGATAAGGATGTGGATGTTTGGTAATGGAAAATCATCTTTAGGGCTGACCTTGTTGAGATACCTATAATCCACACAAACTCTGACCTTTCCGTCCTTCTTCGACACTGGCACGATATTGGCCAACCAGGTGGGGTATTCTATTACTTTGAGGATTCCGGTGTCGATCTGCTTAGCCACTTCCTCTTTGATTTTCAGGCTCATGTCAGGGTTGTATTTTCTCGGCTTTTGCTTTACAGGAGGATACACTGGGTCAGTAGGCAACCTATGCGCTACTATGGAATGGCTGAGCCCTGTCATATCAGCATAGGACCAGGCGAAGACGTCTTTATACTCTTTCAGAAAGTTTATGTACTCCTCAACCTCATATTTTGGCAAATGAGTGCTGACTTGAGTTTCTTTGGGTGTCTCTGCATCTTCCAAGGTTACCACATCGGTCTGTGTCAGGTTCGCTTTGGGCTTGTCTTCGAACTCTTCTACTTCCCTGACAATTTCAACAGGTACCTCATCTTCTTCGGCTTCTAATGAATTGCCTGTGTTATGTCGTACAGTTTCATTACAAGCCATGGCCTTAGATTCAACTCGTTCGATATTAGAAATGCTAAAAAAAATGAATCAAATATATGAAAAGAAAATAACTTTATTTAATTTAAAAAATTGGTCGAGAGTTTGACATAATATTCAAAAGCAAATTCAATGACTTCAAAAACAAATATTTATTTTGAAACAATGGAAAACTGATCCTTTAGTCTACCCAGGTGCCCGACGAGCTCTGGATGGAGTGGTTGTCCAATTGGCGGTTCCTTTTTGAACTCCCGTTTCCTGTTGTGGAGCCCCTCCTTCCTCCCCGATGATAATGGTGTTACAGTTGTTATCACTTGGCCTATCCAAAAACAAATCTCTTAGACTGAGCAGCACAGCGTCTTCCTCGGCCCGCTTGACATCAAGAAAACCGTCAGAAATGAAGGTTTGCTGAAGCGAAGGCAGTGGGTTTGTCAACAAAAAACTTCTCTTTCCCAACGGATATTTCCAATCGTCCAGCTCTTCTTCAGTAGGTTGATATACCAATCCAAAAGTGGTTTTTTGTGTTGCTACCTGTAGAGGCTCTGAAATTCCTTACAATTTGGCTCCAAGGCCCCTGCCTGGTTCAAACCCCAACCACAACAGCATACTCAAAATCTTATCGCTCCACCACCTTCCTTCTTCGATGACACCGACAAGTTCTAAGGTATAGAAACTCTCCCCATCCAAACCTCCCTTTCCTTCAATGACGGGGATAACAGGAGCAGTGTAAATTGGGTGGCTTTCATCCCCGTGGACCATGACCTCTTGGTGATCCCACTCAAACTTCAGGCATTGGTGCAGAGTTGAAGGCACAACTCCCGCAGCATGAATCCATGGGCGTCCCAATAGCAAATTGTAGGAGGCCGGAATGTCCATTACTTGGAATATCATGGTGAATGTGGTAGGGCCAACTAGCACGTCCAGGTCAATTTCCCAACGGTGTCCCTTTGTGAACCATTAAAAGCTTTGACGTTCATCTTCCATTGCTTGATTCGGGCGAGGTCAACTTCCAGCCGGGTCAAAGTGTTCAGCGGGCAAATATTTAAACCGGAGCCTGGGTCAATAAATACCTTGGTGATGAACTTGTCTGAGTGCTGCACTGTGATATGCAGTGCTTTGTTATGAGCCATGCCTTCCACAGGAAATTCATCTTCATGGAACGATATTTTCTGACCTCAAATACCTGACCCACCATATGGGCCACCTCACTGCTAGATATGCTTGCAGCAACATATGCTTCTCCTAACACCTTCATCAAAGCCTTTTGGTGTTGATCAGAGCTCTGCAGAAGTGATAAAATAGAAATTTGAGCCGGAGTCTTGCTCAACTGTTCGACCATCGAGTATTCCTTTGCTTGCACCTTTTTCCAGATCCCATTATTTTCTGCTTCTGCCGCTGCTGCTTTCCTTTGTCGGCTCCTTGAACCAAAGTATCAGGAGTGTATACCCTTCTAGACCGCGTCACTCCTTGTGCCGCATCTACCTCCAACACCTTTGTTTTCTGTGAGGCATTTTCCTTGTAACTCCAAAGTAATGTCTTGTACGAAGTTGGAGTAGCTCTTACCACTGTAAATGGAGGCCTTGGTGTAGCTATCTCAACCTTGAATGGAGGACGTACCTGTACTCTCCTAGATGAGTCTGAAGAAGAACCTTCTTTGTGTTCAATCATCCCAATAGTATTTGACAAGTCTTCAGCCTCATCACAAGAAATCATGTTCACCTAGTGATTTGGCAGAGGATTACTTTTCACGTTTGGTGCTGGATCCTTGAGGTGAATAACCTTTGTATCAATCAACCTTTTTATTTTGTCCTTCAATGACCCGCAGGACTCTGTAGTGTGCCCCTTCATCCCCGAGTAATACATACACACTTTGTTGTGGTCATACCATTTAGCTTGGGTATCGACCGAGAACGCAGGAATAATCTCAATGTAACCAGCTTCTTTCAATCTCACATACAGCTGGTCAATTGGTTCGGCTAATGGGGTATAAGTTTTTGTTGGCCTCCTTCCAAATTGAGCCCTAGGCCTTTGGCTTGGTGAGGAGAAGGTCATGAGTGAGAAGGTTGTGGATAAGAGGGTTGTGTGCTATAAACAGGATAAGTGGGGGCTTGGTAATGTGATGGAGGTGTTTGGAAAAGGATCGGAGGGTGAGTTTTATATGGAGCTTGGTAGGAATGGGGATTTTGATACGGTGATGGAGCTTGATAAGGTGATGATGGAGCATGATATAGTGGAGGTGGAGTTTGGTAGGGTGAAGTTTGGTAATGCGGGGTTGGCATTTGGTAGTACGGGATTGGAGTCTGGGGTCTGTAAACATAACTTTTCGGCCCTTGGGCCATCATAACGGTGCCTACTTCCTTCTTCTTGCTGCTTTCCGAAGCAGTTCTAGACTGCAAGGCTTTGTTAGCCACTTGTAATGCATTCAGGTTGATAATGGTACCATCCTTGATACCGTCCTCAATCTTCTCTCCCAGCTTGATAATCTCTGCAAATCTTTTTTCACTGACCAGCATCAATCTGTCATAAACTTGCGGGTCCAAAGCCCGCATGAAAATGTCTTTCATCTGTGACTCTTCCATTGGGGGTCGCACTCTAGCAGCCTCAGTCCTCCAGCGAGTTGCGAATTCCCTAAAAGTCTCGGTGGGCTTCCTCTTTAGGTTTTGGATGTAATGCAAGTCAGGTGCATTTTCTGTATTGAACCCAAAACGCTCAACAAAGGCTGCTGCCATTTCTGCCCAAGTAAACCATTTCTTCGGATTCTGCTCCACATACCAACTAAGAGCTTGACCGGTCAAACTTCACATAAACAACTTCATCCTTATCTTCTCATTTCGTTCCACTCCTACCAGTTTGTCGCAATACTATCTCAGGTGGGCCCTTGGATCAACGGTTCCATTAAACAGTTCGAACTTGAGAGGTTTGTACCCCTCCGGTAATTCGACATCCGGATGTATGCACAGGTCTTCATAATCCAGACCCGTTATTCCCTTATTGCCTTCAACATTTTGCAACCTGTTGTTTATCTTCTTCAACTCCTCTGCTAGAGTCTGAATCAGTCTATCCTTTTCCGAAGGCTCAGATTCCTCCAGATGATGAGTTACAGGCGCTGTCTCCACATAGATCGGGTTGGTATGAGTGCGGGCATAGGTTGCATTTATGTTCGCCGGAGGAAGTATTTCTTGAGCTGGTGATGGGTAATGGTAGGTAGCTGGAGCTGGCAGATTTGGATAAGTATATGGAGGGTATTGGTAATGTTGGGGTGGAGTGTCTTGTGGTGGAGCTGCGGGTTGTGAGGACATAGGAAGACTGACTGGTGCTTTTGAAGTCGAGGCATCCGCTTGGGTCCCAAATAATGTCGTCTGGGTATTTAGGTTGCGAGCTTGTGCTAATTCTTCTTGAAGCTCGAAAATTTTCTGGTCGAGCCTCATAATCACCTCATTGTAACCCGGAGGGCCGACCCCTTCGAAATTATCCCGTTCATCTCTGGGTGCATCGCTACCACTGCTGTTATGCTCATCTATCTTGTTCTTTCCCCTTTTGCGATTAGGAATGGGAGGAGGAGAAGGAGGAGCCCCTTTTGACCTTGTGTAGTAGGCCAGGTTTGCACAGATCAACCTTTGGGAAGGGGAAAAATAAGACCAACAACAAACAAATCATAGTTAGTAATAGAGGTTAGAAATAATGTTGATTAAAGTAAAGATAAAAAATAATAGCGTGTTTCCTAATTTTGGGGCCTCTTTTATGCCAAAGGTAGGCTAACGAGTTGAGAGAAACATGTTGCTAAGTATTGTCATTTTGCTCCCAAAATAAGCCCAAAAAATAAAAAAACTTTATTATGATAAAAGTTGCAAAAATTACAAGAAACAAACTAAATAACATCCAATAAATCTTGAAGAATTTCTTCAATCTCAATGATCGATTTCTTTGGATCTTCTAGCACTTTGTCAAAGCGGTGGTGAGGCGGGCCAGAATATAGGCCAATGCTAGATCCTTCCCCATAGCCCCATCCGGGCATTCCTCTCCATGTTTGCTGAATTCATCACGCAAATCCTATATCCTTGAATCAATCCACAGGCTCGATCTTTCAATATTCCAACTCTTTGCCCATCTCAATAATTTCTTTGGCATTGTCGTCGTGTAACTACCGGTGACAAGCCTCAGAATCTTGAACTTTTCTCTTTAAATGGAGATAGAGGGTTTGTGCTTGGGCTTCCTTATCCTCTACATGCTTGCCTCTCTTAACACTCGATATTGCGGTACCGGCCCAATCATCATGTAGCCACTCAATATATCACATTCATGCTTGCACGATATCGATCAACCTCTATGCTCTTCTCGTCGAGGTAGATCTTGTTCCACGCTTTTGCAATGTCCAGAACATGGAACAGTCATCCTTGTATCCACTTGGTATCGTCATGTAAACCTTCCCAGGTATTATTTGCATTCTTCCGGCCCAGACGCATTGTATCGGAGTACAGGTTGAAGACCTCGAGTCCTATCAAAACCAAATAGTATCGAGACTTGGTATACACCACGAAGTTGGATCTTGAAAACCAATTGAACATCCAGCATCTGAGTCTTGTCAAACTACCTTGGCCCCACTTTTTCTACCTCCTCGGGCCATTTTATTAGTTTAACTCCCATGGTGACCATTTGTAATGGTGAGTGACAATGTGATCGGTTTCTGTAGTCAGGCATGGTTGGATTGCTATGCACCTTTTGAAGGTGTTCAATAAGCCATAGTTGAAGCAATAAGTTACATCCTTCGAAGTGCTTAAGCCCATTTTGCACTTTCCCGGAGATCGGTAGATGTCGGCCACATTCATTGGGACAATTGTGCAGTCCTTTGTCGATACCTTTACATAAGGCGTGAATGACTGAAATAAGGCGGATATCAATATCTTCCTCGGATCCTCGTGGGAAGACCGTCATCCCTAAGAAATAGACCATGAAAGCAAATATTCTTTTGCTCATCACGATTTTGGATCAGAAACTCTCTTCTTTGTAGATTTCTAGAGAAGAACTATGACCAAATCAAGTTGAGCAAATATTTTCGGCATCCTTCCCTTCATTACAAAGGATACCATGTTGCTACCTTGCGAGTCCTAACTTTGTCTACGCATCTTCTAGAGGTGACACGTTTGGAGTATAATCATTTCAGCTTTTTCCATTTCTATTCCTCCATAATAGTCGTTTTTCCACATACCCACCGATTTCTTCCAACAACGGAGTCATTTCAACATCACCAAATGCGAAGACTACTCTTTTCGTCCAGTACAGTGGTTGCTTCTGAGTTCTCAACGAGGGGAGTAACTTGCATAAGGGAAGACAAGTGTTCCAATACCTTCCTCACCTCATTTTGTCCATATTCTCCTAAATCACACCACCACGTTTCCATTCCTACGACATGCACCAAACTATACCAAATCTTTGGTAAGAGGTAGGGAGACTCAACATGCACCACTAACCGCAAAGAGAGTTAAACTAGCCTACCCAACCGGGAGCAAAATGGCGTACTTAAACATGGTTTCTCTCAAAATGCACATAATTTATGGATCGTCCTTTTCAGGATTTTAAAATCCCTTAAGACTTAAGACAGGATTTCTCTATTTAATCTTGACGTACCATGGGCGTCGCGATTTTTTCTAAGTTTAATATGATGTGCCTACCTTACTAAAGGCGTACGGTCAGATCTAGGAATAAGAATGGGTATGACACGGTCCCCTTGAGAGCGGACAACTCGAGGTGAGGAAGCATTACCGTCGACGCACTCTTTGACCAAATCACAAAGACATTCATCGAGGTGTTTTAATGATGAACGTTGGCTCATATGCTTGTTGTGTGTGATAGTGAGAATTTTCTAAGTGAGGAAAAATGAGCGGTATGCCAGTTCATAAAATACAACTTGTTTTTTTTTCAAATAATTATCGAATATTACAAGTGGCAAATAAATAAGAAATAATAACGAGGAAACAAAAAAGGAAAAAGGTTAGTAACTTCATGGCAAAAATCAAAAAGAAACAAATAAATATTGATAGAAAATAATGAAGGTAAAAGATTTTAAACCCGACAGTTAGCAAATTTTAAAAAATTAAACCCACTTAATGAGAACGTTGTGGTTAAAGCCTAAAAATCTCGGCCAGTCGCCATCATCGCGCCCAATTTTCCTCGCGGAAGAGGGATACAAGCATGTGACAACTCTTTTGGGATTTATTAAGTAATGAAGAGTCGCCACCCGAGTTAGGGCATTGTTCTAAGCTAAAGGTCTATTTGATTACCTAAGTCACCAGAGTCGGGCAAGGGCCCAGAAATTACCTCGAAAGGCAGGTGTTAGGCACCTTTCAAAGACCACAAAAGGTGGTTCCCGGCCGGATTCATTAATGAGGGGAATTAACTAGGCGAACAAATAAAGTTGATTTTAACCTATATTATTTGTATTTCGCCGGGGATTATTAAAAATAAATAAATAAATGAATAATTAGACTTGTAGACAAAGCGAGAAGAAAGAAATTGGACAGAATGAATTTTAAAAAGGAATTTATTTTTTTCGTCAATAATATATACAATGAATGTCGCAAATCAAATAAACAAAAATAGTGTAACACAATAAAGAACAAAATATTTACACGTAAACAAATATTTATTAGTTGGGGTGTGAGCCTCGGTGAGCGCCTACCCCATTATCCCTTAAGGGAATCAGACCAACGTAGTTCTACTTATAAAGGGGAGAAGTATTTTAACCTAATGGGATCGCCCCGTGCAACTTAAATAATAATTTTAAATTCCTAAATTCACAAACAATTACAAATTCATGTATTATTAATACCAACTTCAAATTTTAATTTTAATTATTAACTTAAAGGGCTCTAGGTGACAAAACTAACGTCTAGTATTTTGCCTACCCGTCCAAAACCTAATGTCCAAGAGGCGTTGGACAACTATTTGGATTTGGGGTCTAAAGTTCTTAGGGTTTTTTAAGGCGATTAAAACGACAAATAGACCACGAATATAGTATACACAAAGGTCTCACGTAAGCCTCTATATTGAAATTATGAATATGATTTCTAAATGATTGCGAATAAGACCTACACCTGCAGCATATAGTGATTTCTAACTTACAGATAGATGGGGAATAGTTGATTTTTAAAATGACGGGCTTTAGAAAACCGACTGTTTACATAAACAAACTGGCGCTAATTAATTTTCAAAATCCAATCCCAACAGATTAAACTTTTAAGAACATACACGGATATATATATGCAGTTTATTCACATAAGTTATGATTCAAATTATTCCTATAGACAATTTTATAAGTTTGAAATTCATAAATTAATATTTCAAATTTAAAAATATACAAATCCTAGCGTTGCATGCATTATGAAATCCACTAGGCATGATGTCGAACAATGCGTCTTTATATGTCTTATATTAGCTGGGTGATTTTTGGAGCAGAAATAAATTGTATCCTTTGTGAACCAAATACTAATAGCGGAGTTCTTAACCGATTGAACATGTAGCGATATAATAAGATATGATTGAGCATAAACATTGAATAGCCCCTACGGACGATTTCTAATCGCAATGGCCGGTATTCCTATAAGGCAAAATTTCTAGCAATGCATTTGTTATAATATCCTATAGGCATGCTTTGTAGATGACTTTAGCGATTAAGAAAACAATAAGAAATATAACCGCCTCATAAAACCCCTTCCACTATCATCGCGTTCGTTTGTATTATAAATCGCGAGACAAAAATAAATCAAAAATTACAATAAGTAAATTATTTCTTTAATAATAAAGCTCCCAGGTCAAACACCTACCCCAGTGACTCTTCGTCCCACATTGGTTCGTCCCACATTGGACTGAACCTGTTAAAAATAGATGACACAAAGTATACCCATCCCAAAAACATTCATGTTAAATCATGACTTATGCACATAATCAAAAGAACATGCATAGAATTCATATAAAATGCAAGCAATGGTTTCTCACACTGTTATTAAAATAATGCAAAGGAACTGACCAGTGAACTACGAATGTACGATCGCAGTTTCAATTAAACAGGGAGCAATTAACAGTTGAGTTAAAATCCAATCCTCAATACATCAAGATCACAAGAATCTCGCGGATTCCGAGCAGTGCTCGTATTGAGGCGGAAGAGGAATTTAGAAAAGGAGAAATAGTAATTTTCAAAAGCAAAGTGTATTTTTTGTTTTTGATAATGCTTGACCGAAAATGAAAAGAAAAAGGGGGCTTTTATAATAGAGAAAATCCAACGATCCACTAAGAGTAAATGGAAGGAGAATAATTAAATAATCAATCAAGAGACATTTTTCTTAATTAAATAAATCATCGCATAATAAAATCAGTTTAGACGTACCATAAGACAAATACTCAAAATTGGTTAAGGAAGGGGAGCAATTAGTCACACGGTAATTAGTAGATTTTCCTTAATTAACAAAGCTAAAAAAATCATATAGATTATTTACTATAAATAAAGTAATCAATAATGTACAAAGTTAAATTTGTACTAAATCAGCATGAAACAGTTTGTAAAAAAAAATCAAGGAATTACTCTCGTTAATCAGCACAAATCAGCAATCAAGATCAATGCATAAATCTCTGTTCACTATAATTAACAGATTCAGAGAATAACTAAAATTAGTCATAAAAAAAATTCCTTAAATGAGGCAAGTTAATATGGAAGAAAATTTTACAGTAATCAATTAAACAAGGATGTTACTAATTATACGAGAGAATAAACTAAATAAATATTAAGTTACCATAATTTTGCACACACTAAGCAGAAAAAGTAAATATTATAGAGGAAATCAATACCAAAATAAAAGGGTAAAACTTAACTAGAACAGGAAACAAATCAAACAAAGGGAATTTACCATAAATTAGTGAAACTAAACTATCTTATATTTTGCAAACGAAACTCATATTACCATATTAAACATACTTTACTTGATATAAGAGGAAATAAATCAATTATCAATTATCCAAAATTTATTTAGGCAATTATACGCTCAAATTATGGTTTTCGAATAAAATCTAGAATCTCACAAAATGTGGAATAAATAAGAGCTTTTAAACAGAGGTAGATTATTATTAATTATTTTTTTTCAACTAACTATAATGAAATCAATTTTATTTCCCTTGATAAAGAGAACGTCAAACATGGAAGGACAAACATGATAATCACATTACGAGTTAGGCAAGACACACATGCACAATCAGCTAGCAATACAGAATTACTACAACAGTAGACAATAATTTTCATAAGAATACCCAATGAAGTTAAGAAACAGCAAAATCTAATTCATGAAAAAAAAACTAAGGCTCTTATGTTATTTTAATAGCATGCAACAGATAATAATTGAAACAATTAGAAATGAATCATGAATGATAAATAAATAAATAAGTAAAAATTAAAAATCGGTTAGTAAAGAAAAATGTCGGAGAAGCCAAAGGGAGATCTGGTTGCGTCGCTGCGGTGAGTTCTAGTTGCTTCGCCGAAGCAGTGAGAAAAAGGGGAGCGAGGAAGTGAGGCGGCGATGGTGGTTGTTTTCCAGTAGTGGAGGGAAAAGGAGGGAGGAGAAGGAGGTGAGAGTGGAGGGAGGCGGCACTGTTTTTCCGGTCCAAATCTGTTTGGAAGTGGGAGGGTTTCCGGTTGTCGTCACCAGGGTGTTTTCGGATGGAAGTGAGGTCCGGTGCGGCTATTTTGGCGAAAATGAAAATGAAGAGGAGAGAAGAAAATGGAGGGAGATCTGGCAGCTTTGGGTGTTGGTTCGTTCACGGTAGTTCAGATTTTTTGACCGACAACTGGTGAACGGTGAAGAAGACAGTGAAGACGCGAGTGTGCTGGTGGTGGTTTTTCGGAGAGAGGAGAGGGTGCGACGGTGTAATGGTGAGAGTTGGTGGTGTGCGACGATGAGGAAAAGAAGGAGAGGAGAAGGGGAAGAAGGCTTCTAGTCGCGGTAGTGTGGTGGTGGGCGACGGCGGGGCTGGCCGGAGTGGTAAAAGAGAGAGAGGGCGGCGGCTAGGTTTTCTGTGAAGAGGAGAGAGAAGAAAAAAATGAAAGGTTAATTAGGGTTTTGGGGGAAGAGGGGATATTAATGGGAATTATGTAGGTTTTATTCTCAACCGTTAGATTAAACTTAGATGAACGGATAGGATTATTATTCTCAACCGTTAGATTAAACTTAGATGAACGGATAGGATTAGAATCTAGGATAGATGGGCTCTGCTTATGGTTAAACTGTCACCCGTAGGGCTATTGGGTTGGAGTAAATTTAGGCTAGATCTCGTATTTAAATAATAGCCAAGCAAAATTGATCAAAAGTGGCTAAAATTGACATAAATTGAATTTGGAAGTCGCCGATTTTCGATAAATTGATGAAATTAAATAATAGAAAATGGCCAGAATTTAAATAAATTGGGTGAAATTGGATTTAGCTGCTATTAAATTAATGAAAATACTATACTTGTAGATAATTTAATAAATAGATGATAAAATAGTTTAAATTTGTCATGCCCCGCCTTGGGGGGTATGATCGGCACCCGTGCCCTAGTAGGACTGGATCGCAATCGGTGAGCCTAAGCACATCTCGGTGCCCGGCTAGTTTCTATCTCGCATTTCCGGAAACACGTGGGCTATATAACGGTTGTAAACACAGCCTCCTACTGACCACAATGTAACCGTAAATATCTTATAAAGGGGGTCCTATACGGGCCGACAAGGCCACCATGCCGTCTAGTCATCTCGTGACTAACATAAGGAATACTCGGATAACTACGTGACCGACAAGGTCACCACTACTATCGTACTATGTCCCGACACTACCAACATAACAGAAATGCTAAACAACCGTAACAAAATGCACGGCCTCACATGACCAGCACAACTCCACCCTGTAAGATAAACATATACACCGCAAGCCTGTGGAGTACCGACATAGTTAAGTTCCGGACAGGGCCCCTACTTACCCATACCTGTACAATAAAAGAAAATAAACTACACTCTGGAATATTTGCCCTACTGGCCAGAGCCGATGACTCATAGTTGGCCGGAATCACGAGGATCGCCTCCTCGTCTCGTGAGTACCGCAGTAAGTAATGCAATAGCCTAATGGGCGCTGCAGATTTCACCTGTAAATGAGTATGCAAAGTAACCTATCACAACCCGAATACAATAACATAATCAGCAATTCGGGAATAAAGGTGAAATAATAACAACTGTAAGAACTGATATAATCTGAATCAGGCTTTTCCGTACTGTGATAGAGGAGCGCATTCACTGCCGTAATGATCTCACATCACAACTATTATATAACACATAAATACATATATATATATATAGCAAGCAAGAACCAATACCAACCCCATAAGCCGATGGTGCCAATCAAACTATATACCCCTACTCGGTCAAAACTAGCCAAAATAAGTCACTCCACTCGCCTAGTAACTACGAGCACCTCCGCCGGCCCCC
Source organism: Datura stramonium (assembly GCA_018107945.1). NCBI lineage: Eukaryota > Viridiplantae > Streptophyta > Magnoliopsida > Solanales > Solanaceae > Datura > Datura stramonium. Next base: position 32,897 of record JACEIK010004881.1, read on the forward strand.
CGGGTTCCCAGCCACATACTTCCGATATAAATAACCGTGTTCGGAAATTCTGAGGACTCTATACTATATCCGTAATTGTAATCGCATTCAATCGTTTCTCCTGGCGCATGCACAACAAAGGTCTGCATCAGAATACCACGCCCGATATGGGAAAGCTTCATCCCATCTTCATTCAAATCACCCGCATGCCACTTGAGTGACGTACACCCACCCGCCTGGGCGACTACGCTACTAACTCCAGGGCGGCGGAGGAATCGCTCAAAAGAGTGCCTCACGACACAATCAAGTTTCAACAAACAATAAGCACATATATAGCAAGCATGTTTGCCGAAAATACTATCCGTATTCCGATTTCTTATTCCCGATCTCTCTTTCGTGTTAACCGATTCTCATCAGCTATATTGATTCCGTGATCTTTATCTAAATCACATACTAACTGTAGCCAAGGTACTGGCTCGGAATGGAGGCTACAACGAGCCAAGATATCATCCGTCTCGTATGGCTAATCTGTAGCCAAGATAATATCTGTCTGCCCGATTTTACTTTACTAACTTTTATTCTCGAATATATGTCATATTATTCTAAAACATGCTTTCTAAAACACATACCGGGCTATATATCGAAATCGACCGCTAACTCGCTATTTGGCGTTTTAATAACTTTCGGATCGAGTACTCTATAACAACGCAAACCAGATTTACCGAACTTGCTCAATACTCAATATTCTACTCCAGGAATTCTATTACTGAGTTTACTGTATTGCTGGGTTAAAGCTACTAACTTGCCGAAGAAACCGGCTTACATACCTTAACTCAAGTTATCCGAATTAACTAATTAAGCTCGGCCGCACTCCGCCTATCTCTCCCCATAACTGATTCACACATATCAATTAGAACTAATACACTAATATTCTAAGAGAAAACGCTACTTTCTGACATATTTATAGCCCAAACTTTAACTCCACTCCGAAAGCACGCGCCGAAAACTTGCTATTTCTCAAAGTCCAATAGGGAGAAGTATTCACTTTAAGGCTAGAAGCACATTGACACTAATTTGGAGCAATTCCACTTACCTTATCTCAGAGCACGACGATTTGTCTACCGAATTTCGCGAAAACTAAATCCACAGGAATGCTCCTCACGCTAAATACCCTGTGATCTCGAGGTTAATTCCGGGTTTGGACTACGTTGACGGCGTAATTTGTTTTGATAATTTAATATACTCTTCGCACCCTCTCTCGTTTTCTCACGAGCTTGGAAATTATTTGATATATTACCGAAATGAACCGAAGTGGAGGCTTATATACTTGTGTCACTGGATCAGGCCAACGTGTCACCTGAGCCAACGCTTGAGGCTCCCCTCCGTGGACACGTTGCCATCGCGAGGGCTCACTCCGCCTCCTTCGCGATGGTTCGACGATTTCCTCGTCCTATTTTTCCTGCCTTTTTTATAGCATGTATGGCTTTCAATGACGCAATCCAACACGCGAATAGGCCATCTACGTGTTCAGAATTTCCATTTAGGGTGTAACAAAATTATAAAAATCATATAAATATTATTAATATTAATTTTTTTAATTTTTTTAATTTTTTTATCTTTTTTGATTTTTTTAATATTTTTAATTTTTGAAAATTTTAATTTATAGTGTTTTTTTTTATTTTTTTAGTTTTTTAAAATTATATTATTAACATAAATAATTTATAAATTCGAAAGTAATATTATTACGCAAATAAACTTTATAAAATTTAGTAAAATTATGTAAATAGTTTATAAAGATAAAAAATAAAATATATATTTAAAAATAAGGGCGTATATTAATACGAAATATATTATATACAAAATAATTATTTAATATTAAAAATTAAAATTAAAAAATTATTGTATTTGTTTTTTGTTTTTGGGGTTTTTTTTTTTTTATGAATTTTGAGTTTTTTTAATTTTTTATTTTTTAATGATAAAATCATATAACATTTTTAATATATATATATATATATATATATATATATATATATATATATATATATATATATAAAAAAATTAAAATTGGGTTGTCAATAATAAGTATGATATCGAGGAGGGGCCTGAGGAGAAAATATGCCGCGAAGCATTTTTTTCATTTTCAAATGGTGGAAAAATCGCAGTAACCAAGCTCGAGACTTTATAATGCATTGTTTGAGGAGCCTGTGTCCCGTGACATAAAATTGAGATAACTCATTGTTTGTGGCATAATAGATAAACTTCCACCTTCTTGAATGAGTTTCAAAAGCTATATGCCACACAAATAAAAGAACTCACTTGAGACATTGATAATGCAAATCCGCATGGAAGCAGAGCAAAGGGCCAAGACGCACTTTTACAATCGAAGAGAGCAACGTTCACTCACGAAGGTAAATTTAATTACTTCTCAAGTATTGTTGCTTCGACACTCTCACAAAAATACTTATATGAATCCTAATAAGAAAAATTTCAAGAAAAATAATGGTGGTAATAACTAGCGTAAAAATCAACAAGGTCAAGACAGATGGGACCATGCTTTGTCTCGCGGCAACAAGGGGTATATTAACATTTTGCAAATTTTTGAAATGTGGTCCTACACCTCAGGCAAACGCTACCGAAGAGCGTTTTGTGGCGGTGATAACAAACATAAACATGATTGAAAATGTTGATGGATGGTAAATACCCGTGCAAACCTGGCCATGTCTCAAGTATGACAAAGACCGGTTCAAAATATATATTCCTTTTGAGGAGTCCAAAACCATCATGCTTGGTGATTCTCACACCACAAAAGTGCTTGAAAGGAGATGTCGAGTTGAGCTTCAATTCTCCGGGAAGGATATTAACATTAAAAAATATACTTACTCCTTCTATGAGAAAAAAATTGATGTCTAGTTTTCTTCTTAATAAAGCAAGCTTCAAAACAAATTATTGAGTCCGATCAATATGTAATAGTGAAAAGAGCATTTTCCCGGGGAAAGGGGTACAGTTCTGATGATATGTTCAAGTTGAATGTTGAAATGAATAAAGTTTCTACTGTAAATGCCTATTCTATTAATTCTGGCATGCCTGCTTGTGTCATATCAATGATCGTTATGTAGTAATCATGAGTAGTTTAGGATTAATCCCAATGGTTAAATTTTTTTTTGAAAAGTGCCGTAGTAAAGCTAAAAATCACTAAAAGCTATTCACTTTCAAGTTGAAAGAAAACCGATTTATTAGAATTAGTTCACACCGATATTTGGGAACTTGGAGGAATTTTAACCTGGTGGAATAGATATTTTATCACTTTTTTTATTGATGATTTTTCTAAGTATACATATGTTTACTTGATGAAAAATAAAAGTGATGCTTTTGAAAATTTTAAAATTTATCTCCATGAGGTTGAAAAACTGCTTGACTAAAAAAATAAAAAAGAATTAAAGGGATAGAGGTCGTGAATAGCGTAGTCTAATGTTTATTTCTTTGTTAGACTGGGAATAATTCATAAAACTACTCCACCTTATTCTCCAAGATCTCGTAAAGGAAAAAATAGAAACCTAGCTTTGAGCTGACTAATGCCATGCTTATTGAGTCAAGTGCACTTCTAAATTTGTGGGGTGAAGCTATTTTGACCGGCTTATTATGTGTTAAATTGGGTTCTCATAAAAGAACAAAATTAAAAACCATTTGAGTCAGGAAATGTCACAAGCCAAATTTAGGATATCTAAGAGTTTGAGGTTGTCTAGCCTATGTGAGGCTAATGGATCCCAAAATTACTAAATTGGTTATGAAAGCACATTTGTGCTTTTCTTGGTTATGCTTCAAATAGTACAACTTATAGATTTTTAATCTTGAAGATAATATAATAATCAGGTGATGCTATTTTTCATGAAAATAAATTTTTATTTGTGTCTAAAATAGTGGGGGTCAAAGGACTGAAGAAAATATTTTATCACTACCAGTCTTCTTCTACTTCTAACTTGAGAAATAAAGAAAATGGTGATTTTGAGTTAAGAAGAAGTAAAAGAGTTACGGTGGAAAAATTTGATCCCGATTTTTATGTTTTAATATTGAGACAACCTTCATACTTTAAAAGAAGTTTTATCTTCACATTATGCTATTTTTTGGAAAGAGTTTATAAATGATGAAATGGAATCACTAAATTCCAATAAAACTTGAAAGTTAGTTGATTTTAACATCACAAAACAATTGGGTGTAAATAGGTCCTAAGAAAAGTTAAAAACGAATGGATCCGTTGATAAACATAAAGCTAGACTAGTTGCTAAAGGCTCTGCCAACTAGAAGTCCTAGAATTTTTTTGATACTTTTTTCTCTCGTAACGAGAATTACATCTCGTCATGGCCCCATTTTCCTCGCGGAAAGTTTTAACTCAACATGTGATGTCTCTTAAGGGTTCTTGAAGGAAGAGTGTCCACCTAACGATTTGAGGTGCATTAGGGCACCGTGTACTAACCTAAGGGTCTGTTATACTAGCCTAGGTCACCATAGCCTGGCTAAGAGTCCAAGTCACCTTGAAAGGAAGGTATATTACTCCGAGGTCCACAAATGTGGTCCCTTTCGAATTCATTATTATGTGGGGAATTACTAATCGAGCAAATAAGGTTAATGAATTATTAAGCCTAAAAATAGCTAAGTGATTAAACATGCAAATTTATATTATTAAAAATAAATACAATTAAATTTAAAAATATTTGTTCAAGCATTGAAGAAGAGAAGACGTATCTATTCGCTTAATAAAATATTTAAAGTAATTGACATTAATAAGTAAGGAAACTAAAAGAATTAAAGGGTAATGGGACAAAAGAATTATTTTCAAATAGAATACTAAACAAAAATAATAAATTATCAATTTATACTAAAGTTAAGAGAGTGGACTGTAATGTGATAAGGCTAAAAACTGTCCAATGCAATGTCACTCCTCAATTCCATTTCTACGATCGACTCTCTTAAACGTCTTAAGACGAGACGAAAAAGAATTTTAAAATATATAAGAGTAATGAATAAAATATTTAAGCATTTAAAGTCACAATAACTAAATACATATATATTTTGATGTTTAAATTGCATAAAAGTATGTCTACAATTAAGCCTAGTAATAAAAATTATCAAGTCTTCGAGACTTTAAAAGAGTGACATATAAAACTAGAATAGAAGGAGTGACAATTTCCTTTATTTTCTAAAACTATATATGCGCTTCACACTTAAGTCGGCTATAAACCGTCCGTTTCATCATTTCCCAATACGTACCGACTCCGCATGGCGATTCCACATGAGTTATGCTTCATGTATTTAATTCTCCACTTGGCAAAAGGGTTGAAATCCAAGCAACATCATTCATCAGAATGTACATGTACAATATTCAACTATGTGAGAGTAACACTTATATGTCACATTAAAAACCCATGAATGCCTTAAAAATCCTATGAAAGCTTGAGAAATAAGTGTGAAGCACAACAAGAATCAAAGCGCCCTAAGTCACGAGCGAGACTTCGAACAGAAACTCCAACGAATGCACCGAAATCGGATTTCAATCAAATGTACTAAAGCACAGAGATGAGGTTTTGGAATAAGATATTGAAAGATGAAATTGGGTTTATGAAATCTCTTTCATAGATGTTTTGAGAAAATTACCAAAGAACTCTCATGGCATTTTGTGTTAGACTATGAGAAGATGAGTGAATTGTATGTGTTGGTGATTGTAAAGCATGACTCGAAGAGATGAATCAATGGCCATATATTTTTCTACTTGGTTGCTACTAGGTTAGGTGCAAACTTTCCAACTTGAGTGTATAAGCTTTGCCACTTTTTATGTTTTTTCTTTTTTTTCTTCTCCATTTTTTTCTTTTCTTCCTCCCTATCTGTAGGAATAATATGAGAGGAAATAAAAAGACGTTGAGAGAGGAGGAAAAGGAAATAATTAATTAAAGGAGCAAACTTTTTTAGAAAATAATATATTTTTAAAAAGGAAAGAATATTTTTTTATCGATATTTTTTTTAAAAAATCTTATTCCATGTAAAGAAATATAGAAGAATTTTTCTAACTATAAAGGGATTTGACAAAATTTTGAATTTAAAACTTGTGTTCAATATTATTATTTGGGTCTAATTAATATTATATCAAAATATTTTAAACTAGTAAATACTAAATTACTAATTAATCAAAAATTATAAAATTAATAATTATATTTTATTATTTAAAAATAATTTATCGATATTTACGATAAAAAAATAATAATTCTAAAATATTTGCCTAGTGTTTCAAAAAATAGTAACAATGTAGGCAAGTAAAAATAAATAAATAAGTAATTCTACAAGCAAAACGAGGTGATGGTGATGATGATGATGATGATGATGATGATGATGATGATGATGATGATGATAATAATAATAATAATACACAAAGAAATGATGATGATGATGATGATGATGATGATGATGATGATGATGATGATGATGATGATGATAATAATAATACACAAAGAAAAGTTTGTACTGTGAATGTAACAAAATAATAATGACATTCGCAATTAACTAGATAAAATATTAAATGGTAACATGACTACGTATATAATAATAATAATAATATAAAAATATTGTGACTATTTAAAAATATTTAAAATTTTACAAGTAAAATAACAAAATTCCTTAAATAAGGTATGGGGAGGTCAAAATTTGGGTGTCAACAACATCCATTAGACTTTAATTGCTATTGCTACAATTTTTAATTTGCATATTCATCAAATGGATGTAAAAACTGCTTTTTAAAATGGGGACCTAAATAAAGAGATTTATATGGAACAACCCGAAGGTTTTGTTGAAACAAGCCAAGAAAGCAAAGTATGTAAACTTACTAAATCCCTATATGGCTTGGAACAGCACCAAAGCAATGGCATGAGAAGTTTGATTCGTATGATTAAAAATGATTTTAAAATAAATGAGCGTGATAAGTGCATCTATCATAAAGTCTTGAATAATTCACATGTTATTGTTTGCCTCTATGTTGATGATCTTATTGATCTTTGGCTCTAACATGAATGTTATTGGAGAAACTAAGAATATTCTTAGAAGCCATTTTGATATGAAAGATCTTGGTGAGGCAAATTTTATTCTTGGAATAAAAATTACTAAAATACGTGATGGAATTTCCTTTGACTACCACATTATATTGAGAAAATTTTTAAAAATATAATTTTCGATCGCAAGCATGTTGTAACTCCTTTGATTCAAGTTCACTTGTTTCCTGTATAAAGTGAAAATGATGTGATAAATCAAAAGAGTATGCTAGCTTAATTGGAAGTCCGAGATATGTGACTGGGTTGCATCACCAGAATACAGAGGAGTACTTATCGTGTTTACAAGCAAGCCAGTAATGAACATTGGCATGCCATAACAAGAGTTATGAGATGTTTAACTCTGGACAAAACTCAAGCGGGCTTGTTTTATAAAAATACCCTATCAGACCTCTGAAGGTTTTCCGATACGATTGGAACACTTTGTTTGGTGATTCATGTTCTACTACCGGTTATATTTTACTTTGGGAGGTGGTGCTATTTGTTGAAATAAAAAGCAAGCAATTATTGCTAACTTACCATGGAGGTCAACTAATTGCTTTAGCTTCAGCTAGTGAGGAAGTGAATTGGTTGAGAGATTTATTATTTCAAATACCTTATTTTAAAAATCAATTCCTCCTATTTTAATTCATTGTGATAGCACCGCTGCAATTGGTAGAGTTCAAATCTACTACAACGGTAAATCCAGACCTATAAGGAGAAAACATGCATCGGTGAGATTATATTTGATAAGCGGTACCATTAATACTGATTATATCAAATCTTGTGATAATCTTGCATCCACCGACTCAAGGCCTTAGCAAGAGAAAAGTGCTGTCCGGGACATTGAGGGAGATGTGATTGAAGCCCATAAATTCATGAGTCATATATGAGGAAACCCATGGGGACTAGAGATCCTATAACCAGGTTCAATGGGAAAAATGAATCATATGATAACTTGTCAGGAAATGCACTATTATTTTTAATCCTCTCTATGATGTGAGTGCATTTTTTCCCGTAATGGTTTGTAGAGGTTGAATTTAAAAAACTCTTAATGAAAATTTGTAGCTCATATGAGTGGGGTGCTAAACTTACAAGAGCACTCTCGACATATTTACCTATGTGAGTATGGAAGTAGGCCGCTCTCCTATAACAATAGTAGGCTTGTTCTCAAAGACACTCATGAAAACTGGGATAGCACAAGGTCGTAAAGTGGTCAAGCACAGCTCATGCCAATACCTTAATTATTGTGTGTAAGCAAAGTGATATTTATTTCCTAAGTAGTCATAGTTCAAGTCTGAGATCACTACGACTCGAGTAAAATTAATGGCTTTTACTAAGTGTGATAGTTCAATGCAAAGCACACCTTCATTATGCATAATAATCTCCTTGAACTGATAAACGCTCTAGCTAATATTAAAATGAGCGGGGGATTGTTGAAATTTTATTTAGGGTATTTTAATATTATAAAATATTTATTTTTCACATTCATGATGAGAATATGACTTTACTATTCCATGACCTCACTCATTATTCTACCTTATTATGCCTTGTAACCTATGTAACCTCTAAGGCATAATTCTCCATTACTTACCCAATTTTATTACCCACATTCTTCCAATTCATTACAATGAAGAATTTTTCACCTATAAATAGTGTGGTAGTCTTGTCTTGTGTTGGAGTAGAAGAAAAAAATAGAGTGTAAAGAAAGTGAATAAAAGAGAGAGTTTTTATTTAGCTAAAGGAATGTGTTCTTTAGGAGCTTTGGACAACACTGTCCAAAGCTCTGTCGAGTCATAGAAGGTTCGGGCCATTGCATCCTCGGGAGGGACAAGTCTATAGAAGATTACCGCTTGGACTCCGGTAAAGTTTTAAGGTGCTGAGCTTGAATCTCCTTAAAGAAAGCGTAGATATCCGCGCCTCACCAAAGATATTTATTTTCTTCATTTTTATTTTTTTCAATAAACAGTACTAATTATTTTGTAATTATAAAATTTAATTAATTAAATACTTAATAATTAAGATCTCTATAATAAATAAATATAACTAATAACTAATAATAATAATAATAATGATGGTGATAATAATAATAATGTCACGCCCGCCTTGGGGGTATGACTGCACTCCGGTTCCTACTAGGACCTAAATCAAGCAGGACTACCGAGCCTAAGCACTTCCGGTGCCTGATCGTTCTAACTCCGATTCACTTTAATCAAAGGGCTATATAGTGGTCAGAATACAGCCTCCGGCCGGCTAGGCCTATAGCCACAGATAACCACAACAAATAACAAGAATCACATCAACATAAGGGAACCTATGCGTCGAGACATGGCCACCATGCCGACTAGTTACTTCGAATCAAATAACAGATGCTAAATGCCTACATGACCGACAAGGTCACCACTACTAACTATCCGATAAGGCCCCACACGGCCAACATAAACAACTAAACATACGCACGGCCCCATACGACCGACATAACTAACCATAGGGAGATATATACATAACCTGCAAGCCTAAGAATACGGATAGCATGGTCAGATGTGGCCCCGACCTACCAGAATATACAACAAAAGAAAATGATATAAACCTCTAATATCAAGCTTCTCTGATGACAGGAGCCGATGACTCGCTACCGGGCTAGGATCACGAGGGCTCAGCTCCTCGTCTATAGGTACCCGCAGTAAGTAATGCAGCACCCTTAAACGGTGTCAGGACCACCGGTACCGAGTATGTAAAGCAAACTGAACATAACTGAATATAAACAACAATACTAGTAATTCCGAATGGCGTAAAGTATCCGAAACCATCTGAATGGCGTAATCAAATGTTTATCCGTACTAGAGGTAAGGTGGCAGATGCATACCGTCATGGCGACCGCTCCATCGCCTAATGTATATCAAGTATATACATATATAAATATACAAGGACCTATACCACCTATAAGCGAAGGTGCCAACCAACACACAATATATATACCCCTACCCGGTCAAAACCATCCAAAAGTAAATCACTCCACTCACCTACTAACTACGAGCACCTTTACCTACTGGTATGCACTGGGCTCTCGCCCCGACTATAACTCAGATCCGAGTCCTGGAGGACTCGCACCGTAACCGTAACCGCCCGGGCGCAAGCGCTCGAGCTGTGGTAAGCTATACGCTATGGCCGATCACTGCTATGGGGAATCCGCATCCCATCTTCGTTCTATCATGAAGGCATGCCACTTGGAGGACGATTTCACCTCCGCGCGAGTCGATAAATTATTAACCCTAGGGCTAAATAAGGAAACTCTAGGGGTGCCCTCATAGCACAAACAAGACTCAACAAACAATAATCACATATAACAAGCATGTTTGATCCGAAAATACTATCGTATTTTGGATTTTTATTCCGAACTCTTCGCATTTAACCGATTCTTAAACCTAGCCATACCGTATCCGAGATATTATCTCGACTCCGTCCGATATTGCTCTACTAACTTTTATTCCGAATATATCATAATATTATAAAACATGCTTGCTAGATTCATATTGAGCTCACTCCTCGACTTATGAATCCTTTCTTCTATAGTTCACGTTATTTGCTATACCGAATTACTAACTTGCCGAAGGAGCTAGCTTTACATACCTTCGCTTCGGGATTACTCGACTTTACCGGCGAGCTCTGGCCAAGATTTCCGCTATTTCTCCTAACCGCATTCATATATATGTCAATTAGAACTAAATACTTAATATTCGAAAGAAAATATCATCAATATATATATAGCCCAAACTTTGGTTTATCGAAAAACTATCGAAAACTCGCTATTTAAGTCCTAAGGAGAAATACTCATTTTAGTAATAGGAATATATTGACACGACTTGTTAATTCCACTTACCTTAGCTCAGAAGAACGATTCACACCCGACTTCACTTAAACTAACTCCGCAGAATGCTCCCGCAACTTAATACTTCACTAATCAAAAAATTAATTCGAGTTTGGACCGCGCGAACAGCCGTAGACTCATGAAATTTTGTTGAATCAGCTTCATGCCCTCTCGGAAGCTTGCCTGCCTCGAATTTCCAGAGGGAGAAAGATTAAAAATCAAAGTGGAGGGGCCATTTATTCTTGGTACCTTGAAGCCGCATTCGTCAGTGCGATTTATAAGTCGCATTCGGCTTTGCGACGCGCCGATTTGGCGCGCGCAACCGTCTCTCCTGCCCTTTCTCGCACGTATGGCATCCTAAAACTATTAACCAACAGCGAATAGGCCATCTACATGTTAAGAATTTACTTGTAACATCCCTCCCCTCTTAAGAACATTCTTCCCATCGTAAACTTCTACTGCGTGCTCAACTTATTTGACTTAGTTTGTGTGCTTACAGAGTCTCCCCCGTAATATGGACTATCTCAAAACTCAAACGCGTAAAAGTCAATACAGTACTCCACACAACACTTGAATTCATTACATAAGCCTCGCTATTTCATCTATTTACATAATATAAGGCAATTCATAAGACAACAGTACTAACGTACCTTTAGCAGATTAAGTCCGGAAAGTTGGAGGATATTTGATTTTCATATCTTCCTCTCGTCTCCTGTCATCCTCTGGTTCCCGTTACGCCATAATACTTATTAAGCAATATCTTTTAGTTCTCACTGCTGACTGCCCCCATTCAAACATGGCTACCTGACCCTTCATAGGCCACCCTTCCAGAACCTTTGACATCCCGATCGGGACAACTTTGTGTGGTCTCCGCGCACTTCCTTAGCATAGATACGCGGGAAAACCGGATGAACGAACTCTAATTCGGAGGCAAGTCTACAACCCGTATGCCACTTGGTCTATTCTTCGACGACCCGATAAGGCCCAACGAATCTTGACCGAGCCACTTCTGCCGAATCTCATCACCCCTTTCATTTGAGATACTTTAGAAATACCCAATCATTCATCAAATTCTGTGTCTCGCGCCGCACATCCGCATACAATTTCTCGGCACCAGGCAAACAGAGGCATTCTCTATGTTTTTACCTTCTCCTCTCGACCGATGAATAATATTCCGGCCCAACGAAGACCGACTCTCCCACTTCCAAAAACCAAACCCAATCGGCGATCTGAATTTTTGCCCATACAATGCCTCAAAGGGCGCCTATCCGGTTAGTCAGAAAGGATAACTATTATTATAAGCAAACTCAATTAGTGGTAAAATGCTCATTCCCACCTACCTCCAAAGTCTAGAACACACGCCCGTAGCATATCCTCGAGTGTCCGACACAGAGCCAAATTGGCCCATCTCGTTTCGAGGGTGGAATGTCAGGCTCAAATTAATCATGCTCCTGCACTCTCCCCGAAATGACTACCAAAATCTAGCTATAAAGCAAGCAAAGCACCAGTCTCTGGCCGAGATAATAGATACCGGAACACCGTGTACCAACTATTTCTCCGATATACAATTCGGCATACTCTTCTATAGCAGCTTTCACTGGCAGGGGTGAAACGGGCCGATTCGCCGCCCATCAACAATTACCCAAATGAAATCATGTCTATGTCCGGTATGGGGTAATCCTCGCTACAAAGTCCATGTTCACTGCCTCCCCATTCCAGAGAGGCACAAAATGGCGTCCCGAGTCAATCCGCCTGGTTTCGGTGTTCCGCTTTACTCAAGGGCGCTAGTGGCACCGGGCTACAAATTCCGCTATTTCCACTTCATACTCCGGCCACCTAAAGAGATCTCCTGATATCATGCTACATTTTGTCATGCCCGGTGGAGAGAATAGCGGGCGTAATGTACCTCACTATAATCTATCACACCCTAAAATATCCGGAACACAAAGGCGGCCTTTACATCGCAACACTTCATCCTCGCTACTCCAAAATATGGTGCTTTCCCCTTGGCCGAACTCTATCTTTAAGCCGAACCGCCCAGGATCTTTATATTGCCGTCTTACCTCCACAACTAATGACGACACAACAGTGTTCTAAATTACCGCCCTGTTGTCCTCTCTGCTTTCCTATACGAACTTAAACTAGCTAATCGGGTGCATTTCTCTCGCCAACTCCCGCTACTCAGCCGCAAGTACGCTAAACTCCCCATAGATTTGCGGCCGAGTACCGCCACTATGTTGAATTTTCCGCTGATATAGAATATTCACATTTAGAGAACTTGGCATGTAATCGACGATCATACCGGCTTATTATACCGAAAAACTGACAAGTAATCTATTTGTATATAGAACTTATCTCGGCCTTTCGCCGCATGCTAAGGCTACTTGTTGCCGATAACTCCGAATTAATGTTTCCACACCCATGTGCCCATATTCGATCGTGAGGATCCCGATAATGATCAAGATCCTAATAATGCATAACCTTGAATAATCGAATAGCCGGGGCTGGAATGACCCGACGTCGCAGTATCTAACGATGCCTAAATGTCCTCCTAATTGAACACCAATTGTAGAGCTGTGCTTAGTCCGACTTATTCTCGTGCAATCCGCCCCTGGATCTTCATAGGGAACCTACCGATCTCCTTGTCTTAGTAAACACCGTACCAGAATAGCAATACCCATTTCTTATGCCTCACCAGATCCACTTGGATTTATACCGCCGTTCTGGGAAACTCTCGGTCTTATGAGCCATTCTCAGAAAGACTCCGGTCTTCTCTCGCTAGGACTCTCGTATCCTAATATCTTAATAGAACCACCAAGTGCTAGTCCACCGACTACCGACGTGGACCCTTTCGGGGTACCCACTGTTTGTCCGACCGGGACTACTGGGCCGACTCTTATGTGGTATTCCACATGAATAACTCATAGGCTGACTAAGCCACTCTCACCTACAAGGCTGGAAAATGATGTACGACCACTTAACATACCGGAGAATTCGTGTTGCTAATCTCCGGGGTATGCTTATTCTGGGCCTATCGCTCCGGCACACGCGATAACGTTATTGGTCTTTAGCGATGCTCACAGTAGCGCCACTCGGTCGTTAGACCATGAATCAGCCCATATCATCTAACCACCCGATTCAGGCTACTAACTCCTATAAGCTTCTAAGTCAGATCTCGGCAACAAGCATATAAGTCCATTAACTCAATAAACTGAAAATTGAGAGAGTTCCTATGGCTTCATACATAAATCACACTTACTCTGCCCCCTTTGGCGAGGGATCCTATAGCACGATCTCGTATATATTTCTAGCAACTAACTAGAATCTCGTGTGGATCAGAACCCCTATTGGCAATATTCACAACATATCTGGCATGTGTATTTAAACATATCAACAACTACGTACCATAACTACCGGATTTTGTAGTAATACGTAATCTCCGACATGCTTCTTTACTAAATTTCATACTCCACATGATATACTACTTACAATCTAATAATATCTCCGCCCCTCGTACCCATTTCATTGGATTTTTCATTCCAATCTAAGCAACAACCACACGCATTTTAGCTTACGACCGCTATTCGAAATTTCGCCACTCTTACAACGTGGGGCCAAATGACCTTGATAACCTTGTGGACTTACTTGGTATTATATTAAGGGCCCGTGACTGCTCTGCTGAACCTCGCCTAGGCCACACTAGATTAGGAGTCTCCTGCCTGGCACTCCTCTTACCTTCTCCCGTAGAAGGACGTACTACGCATTCTAAACTACACCCATCGGTCTCTAACCGTCGCCCGGAGCTTAGTCCTTAATACACGATATTTCAATCCGAGTGTGATTCTAGTTTCCCCTCAAATTTGGTATTCCCCGCTTCCCTTATCTTGCTTAAGACGAGCCTGGGGTCTGGGCGGTACCCGCCTTACATTATTAATAAGGTTACCGGTAAAGTCTCAACTTATACTTCTTGTCACAATGACCCATCCGATTCATATCACCTCCCTACCTTTCGATATCACAACCGAAATCATAACTATTATCTTACGTGTATTTCCCCGCCATTGTTAGCGTTTTAAGGTGGGCTTGGCCTTTTCCGACTCGAACTTAACTACTCGGGAGTTCACCGACACGTCCTTTACACCCCACCTCGGCAAGCTAATAATCTTACTCACTCTTTTTGACTTATTACGTGAGGGTCCGCACAACTTACATAATCATAAGGGCGCCTTACTCTTTCTAACACTTTCGGAATCAACCAATCCACCTTTCACTTACCGCCTACTTTGGGCAACATCGCCTCAATCCTTATGCCCTTTGCTATACTGGGATCAAAACTAAGGGGGTAGGAATGGCTTTTCTTACTGCAACGAAATGAAGACATGGAACTCCATTTCACATCCGAAAGGCTGATGGAGGTGGCAATCCTACATTTCCTCTTTCTCACACTTATCCATAATCTACGCTTCATTGCTTATTATCTTAATCGCATCTTATATATCTAACAAATAAATCAACTCATTTATACATTATGCTTATGACTTCCTATTCCTCAAGCTACCGACATATACCGGGATGGTACCGAGCAAGGTATCACATCGGGAGGCCCCGATACCTCCCGCCGCTTACCGTAGTTACCTTGTAACTCCGGCCGGTGCCCTCCTGTTGCTATATCCGGACTTTCCGCCCGGATAGATATCATTGATCCGACTTGTATCTCGTATTCAAAGAATATGGTAAGTTTGTAGGACTCAACCCTATAATTCTAACATTATAGCACAACAAAAATAAGAAGAAAGAGTAACCATCCTATCATGCCTTACAAATTTCCCCGCCTATAAGAGGTCGTGCACAAATACATCCATGACAAGACTCTACTTAGCACGGCTTGCGTACCGACAGACCTCGCTTCGATACCGCTCTGTCACGCCCGCCTTGGGGGTATGACTGCACTCCGGTGCTCCTACTAGGACTCGAACCTGCTAGACTACCGAGCCTAAGCACTTCGGTGCCCGATCGGATCTATCTCCGATTCATCTAATCAAAGGACTATAGCGGCTATAAATGCCACTCTCCCACGGCCAGGGCCTATAGCCACCCGTACAACCACAAAATGCCTAACCGTAATCACATCAACATAAGGGAACCTATGCGGGCCGATGGCCACCATGTCGACTAGTTACTTCCCGAATCAAATAATGTATGCTAAATGCCTAATGCATCGAAGAAGTGTCACCACTACTAATCGGATAAGGCCCCACACGACCAACAAAAACAACTAAACATACGCACCCGGGCCCCACACGACCGCACAACTAACTACAAAGGGAGATATATACATAATCCGCAAGCCTCTGAATAATAATAAGATGATCATGACAGGCCCCGACCTACCCATACTATACAACAAAAGAAAAAATTATATAAAACTCTCCTAATATCAAATTCCGATGACAGTGAGCCGATGACTCTAGGCTAGATCACGAGGGGCCTGGCCTCGTTCCATAGGTACCGCAGCAAGTAATGTGAAGGTCTCAAACGAGCGTCGTACCACCGGTACCGAGGTATGTAAAGCAACCGAACATAATCGAATATAAACAACAATACTAGTAATTCCGAATGGCGTAGCATTCAAACCTGTCAGAATGGGCGAAATCAAATAAGCTTATCTCGTACTAGAGGTAAGGCATGATAATTGCCATCATGGCGGACCCGGGTCACTATCGCCTAATAGATATTAAGTATATACATATATATAATACAAGGACCTATACCAAATTTCTATGCTTCTACAGCCAACCAACACACAATCTATATACCCCCACCGGTCAAACCATCCAAAAGCAAATCACTCCACTCACCTACTAATTACGAGCACCTTACGGCCCCGGGTATGCACAATTCGCCCCCGACTATAATCGTATCCGAGTCCTGAGGACTCCCTATATTCAGAACCGTAACCGCCCCCGGCGCAAGCGCCGACAGGTGTTTATACCGTGGCGTCCGATCAGCCGATTATGGGGAATCTGCATCACATCTTCGTCCTACTGCGTGGGCGCATGCCACTGAGGACGTGAGATTCTCACCTCCGGCGCGAGCTCATTACGCCTATTAACCCTGGGTGACAAGGAAACTCTAGGTGCCCTCATAGACAAAAAGCTCAACAAACAATAATCACATATAGCAAGCATGTTTGATCCGAAAATACTATCTCGTATTCGATTTTTATTCTCGAACTCTTTCTCGCATTTAACTCGATTCTCAAACTGAGTTATACTGTAGACTGCATATTATCTGACTGTCTGATATCGCTCTACTAACTTTTCATTTCGAATATATCATAATATTATAAAACATGTTTGCTAGATTCATACCGACTCAATTCTCAACTTATGAATCCTTTTCTTCTATATACCACGCATTTGCTATAATCAATTGACAACTTGCCGGATGAGCTAGCTTTACATACCTTCGTCTGATTACCTGACTTACCTGGAGTAGCTCGTCGCATTGCCATTTCTCCCAACCGCATTCATATATATGTCAATTAAAACTAAATACGTTAATATTCCTAAAGAAAATATCACTTCTAATATATATATATAGCCCAAACTTTGGTTTATCGAAAAACGGTCGAAAACTCACTATTTCTCGAAAGTCCCGAAGGGAGAAATGCTCACTTTAGTGCTAGGAATATATTGACACTAATTTCGAGAAATTCTACTTACCTTAATTCGGTAGGACGACGATTCGCCAAACCTAATTTCACGAAACTAACTCCGTAGGAATGCCCTGCAGCTTAAGAATACTTCACTAACCAAAATTAATTTGAGTTTGAACCGTGTTTAATAGTGTAAACGATGAAATTCTCATCAATCCGCTTCGCGCCTCGTTTTCTGCTCGTCTCCGGGAATTTGTAGTGGAGTAAATGATTAAAAATCGAAGTTGGAGGGCCTTTTATTCTTGGTACCTTTAAGTCGCATCTGCCGAATGCGACTTATAAGTCGTGATTCGTTTGAATGCGTACTATATAAGTCGATTTTGCCTTGCGACGCACCTACTTGGCGCTTGTCCTGCCTCCCCGGGCCTTTTCTCGCACGTATAACATTCTAAAACTCTTAACCAATATGCTAATAGGTCATCTTTACATGTCAAGAATTTACTAAAAACAAATAATAATAAATAAGAATAAGAATAAATGTAAATAATAAATAATAAAATAATAAATAATCTAACTAACTAACTAACTAACTAAATATTAATAATGATAATGATGATGATAATGATAATGACGATGATAATGATGATGATGATGGTAATGATGATGATGATGATGATGATGATGATGATGATGATAGTGGGGCGGAAGGCAAAAGAAGTTAAAAGTTAAATAATAAAATAACCTCCAAATAATGAGAGACTAATATACCCTTCAAATAATAAATAAGTTTACTCTATCATCATCTAAATAATTCATTGTGAAATATTTAATGGTCTAATAATGTTTATTTTTATGTAATTTTAGCTTTTAGTATATATAATATAATAGGAATAATTTTAGATCAAGTGGTAAAATAGTCATTCAATATTTCATGAACACTTGTTTATATATCATATATCTTTAATTTACTTTCATGGTAATCTAACTTTTCACTTTTTGCTCTCCACTTCTTATATAATATGATTATACTAAAAATGAGAAGTGCCTTCAAGTATAAAGTTAAAAGACCAAAATATCCATAAAAAATTGAACGAATTACATTTTTACCTGCTACTTCAAACCTATTCATTTACTAAAATGTAATTTACATTTCAAAAATAATAATGTGATAGTACATAATAAATGTAAAAGATGAATAATATGAAGATGGTTCGTGTTTCTAAAATTAATGTACTTATCAGACCAATTAAATTTAGAATTACTTTAATCTTCCTATCTATTACAAATGTCCGTTAATATCAATCTTAATATGTTTATTCAATATTTAGTTCCTTCATCTTCAACTTTCGATGGAAAGCATATTAATTCATTCATTACTAAATAAAAGCTCAATGACATATTTTCGTGTTTAAAGTGTATCCCCGTTGGTGATGGTTATCTTCTCTTTTCATTATTTTAATTGGTTATATTTTGTTTAGATGATACAATAGAGGTCCTGCTGGATATTATGATGTAATCAAGTCAACATCCCGAGCCTCGAAGTCTTCTGTCGTATTTTAATTACTTTTTCTATTTAATTATTTCTCAATTGTCTTCATTTATTTGCTAAACAATGTTTATTTTCCTTACAAGGGCCATATTTATTTTATCGCGACTAAAACAATCACTTTTATCAGAAAATATTTGTTCCATGATTAATATATTTTTATTAACTTATTATGTTCTCTAATTTAGATTTTAATATATCAACGTCCAAGGTACAGCATTTAAATGCATGTCAAGAAAGAGCCAGCATATGAAAGAAAATCAATTGAATGAATGGCGGGCGATGCCAAAAATTAAAACTTTGAGATTTATAAAACCGTACGTTTTAGAATTATTTTAGAATTTAGTAAGGTCTACAACTTTTTATCCTGCTTTATAAATCTGACGGCGCTATTCTATTCAACCACATATGTATATTGTTTTGTTTTTGCTAAGTCAATAAACAACTCTCTATTTTTGGTCTTCGAAACAAAATAATCAAATTCCAACTCGAACACAAATTTAGTACTCATAATATTTATGTGATTTAATAAAATTTTATACTTATATTTGATATGAAATACACGCGCAACGTGCATACCCAAACACTATTAATAGAATTAAAGGTAACATTCAATAGAGTAGGAATTAAATCACAAGAAAAAATTTCACCGACTAAACAATACAACACTCGGAATCTCTTACGTTGCTGCCTCCATGCTCGCCACCACGTCAATCAAGCTGTCCCATGCCTAGTGGTTACGTTGCCGATGGTGGGTGACATCAATAGTGACAATCAAACTTGACTCTTGGGATGATCAGAATCTCTTGCAAAACAATACCCAAAATAGAAAAGAACACAGAGGCAAAAATTGAAACAAGAACTAGAAAACAAAAGATGAGCAAGAACTAAAACTACGTAACTGACAAGAACCGAAAAGGTTGAACAAGAATTGAAAATAAAAAATAAGATTTTATAATCAATATAGAATCGAGCAAGAACTAGAAATTAGACAACATTGACCTAGAAATTAGATAGCACGTGTCTTATAGTAGCAAAACTCCAAAATGAAAATATCCAGATATAGAAATCCTATTAGGAATACAAAGGTAAATTAAAGAATCCAAAAATTACTTTGCAATTCAGATAATTCGAAATAATAAGGGTGTGATCAATTAGTGCTATAATCAACGTAATGGACAAGAAACTATAAAACACAAACAATAATGAACAAGAAACAAAAAAAGACAGGAAAAATAAACAAGAAATTAAAAAACAGGGGAAAAAATGAAAGATAAAACCTAGACAAATTATGCGAGGGATGAGGCGGACATATTTGAATTTTTGTGGCTTTGCGACGACGCAAAATTTAAAAGTCGACAAGGTGGTTCAATCGGGATGCTCTATAATAAATTTCGATCAAGAAGACTATAAGATATTGTCGAAAAGAACAACAAAGAGAAAAGTTGTCGTTAGAGAGACTTACTAATACAAATGGTCTTAGGCTCCAAATGACCACAAGATTCTCATTAACCCAACAAGAAATAAATGAAAATGTTGGAGAGAAATGAGAGATAATAGTAAAACTGAAAAACATAATAATTCAAATTGTATAATAATTCTTGACTCGAAACTAATTTCAATTTTATGGGCAACATTTTACATAACAAATATTTTTCATAGTGTAACATTAATTATTTTTGTACACGCAACGCGTTTATCGAAGAATCGAGTGTGTAAAAAGAAGAAAAATGTATATCTAATTCTTTAATTTAATGATCTAGGATTTGATAAAATCGACTTAACTGCCTAATTCTTTTTCAATTATCTTTTTCCCCTCTCTTTCTTAATTGAAGTTTTTTCACTGTCAAGATGTATAAAAAGAATTCTTTAATTTTTATCGAATTTGGACTTCTGCCAAAATTGATTTAAAATATTTTGATTAAATTGAACATTGAAAATTACTTGTTGAATCGAAATCTAACTATAATTATTTCTTTGTATCAAAGCTAAAGTAGGATAATTGAAAACTACTATGGTTGAAAATGAGAGGTATCATTTTATGTTAGAGAATTTCAATGGAAATTTGATTCCATGTTTAATTTTGCGATTGTTATTGAGTTGCAATGTAAAATGATAATTAAAATTGATGATTAACTTTGGTAAAATTTACAATATTGTGGATAATCTTAGCTTGTTGTTGAAAAGCCGAGAGGTCGAGATTTTTTGTTTTTATTATTTTATGTAAGTGCGAGGAGGCCAAAATTTTTATGAACACTTGATGTTTGATTATTATGTGTAATGCAATCTTAAGAAGAAGTAGTCAAAACACTAAATTGTATGTCAAAAATATCAAGAGAAAAAGCTGATATGTAAGAAATTACCCGTAAAACTAAGGTGTATCAACAAAATTTGCGTAAAAGTTTAAAAAGAAATCATATTATAGTCAAAGAATAGCATAAAATTTCTTCTTTTCAGGTGTTAGTATATAATGTTATGAAATAATAAAGAAAGAATAAGAATATTATATAGAGAAATGGAGAAGAGAGAAGTTCTTATTTCTCTTGATGGGATGAAATACAATGAAGGAGAACCCTCTATTTATAGGGATAATTCTCCTAACTTTTCTCCAAAGATAGACTTTCACTATAATATAAACACATGTATCCACTACAATACAAAAATACCTTTATATATATATTCACTATAATACAAATGTGTTTATTACACTCCCATTTGAATGTCTATTTGATAGATAATGCCTCGTTAAAATCTAATAGAAAATCCAAAGAAAATCTAGCTAGAAAAATATTATTATGTCTATATAAACGTGGCGCTTCATTAAAAATCTTACAAGGAAAACCTAGTGGGACAAAAACTCGTAAGGAAAAAGAGTACATTGCGTATTAACTCCTCCTAATAGAATATCCTCTGAATCATTGGGTAAATTCCCCAATCTTCAGGCATCATCTTCGAAAGTTGCAAGCTGGTAGGAGATTCGTGAATAAATCCTAAACACATTGTCATTTGAACGAATTTGTTGCACATTGATATCACCATTATTTTGGAGCCTGTGTGTATAAAAACTTTGGCGAGATGTGCTTCGTTTTATCTCCTTTATGAATCCTCCCTTAGTTGTGCTATGCATGTTGTATTATCATCATATAAAATCAAAGGGTACTTTGTCGATTTCAAACCACATTTTCTCAATGAGATGCATCATGGACCTCATCCAAACACATTCTCGCTTGCTTCATGAATAGCTATTATCTCAAAGATGATTTGATAATTGGTTACTTAGAGACTACTTTGTAGATCTCGATGTGCCGTGAATTTAAAGCACTATCGACGCTCAAAACTAAGAAAATAGCATGGACTTAGGTTATTTATGGATATGCGGCACTTTTCCTTGATTTCATGATAAATGAGTGTTGGAACAATAAATTACAAAAGAAAGCTAAAAGTGTGCAAAAAGGAAAAAGTGTGTAATTACAATAACATCCGTGCGACGGACCTACGAGTCATACCGAAGGCCTTGATAAGAAGCCGAAAACTTAACCTCGACGATTGATCCCATGAGACTTGTCATGTATTGTACCATGGTGGTACAAGTCCCTGTAAGCGTCGTAATGAAATTAAGAAGAAATGCACAGAAGGCTGATTCTCAATACGAGAGCACCTATGACCCGTGAGACGAAGGTACGAGTCAGGATTACACTGGGTCGTGGTGAAGTTCGTAAAAGTTCAAAGAGTACCGTGATCAAGCCAATGGGTGCAATGTGTACGAGTCGTAGAAGTAGGTGTACGACCGTATTAGGGCCCAACACTTAGCCAAAATTCACCCAATAATTCAAGCTACGAGTCGATGCCATGGTCCATGAGAAGCCCCTACGAGTCGAGGTGGATCCGTGACGAGGTCGGCAAATGTATATGGAAAGCAGTCCTTGCCTCGTTTAGGAAAAGGATTCTTGTGTCTCTATAAATACTTTTTATGTTTTATTTTAAAAGGAGGACAACGAATGTACATAATTCTAGTAGGAAAACATTGTAAAGAGGGAAATTTTACATCGTTGAAAGAGAGAATTGAGTTGGTTTAACGTGTGATCAATCTTTTCTTGAATTCATTTTGTTCTTGCTACTTGTTATTCAAAATTTTGTGGTTTAATTGAAGGGATTATTTTTTCTCAATCATATTTGTAAGTATTATTATATGTTTTCAATCATGAACACAATTCACAACCTTGCAACTATGAGAGGCTAAAACCTTCATAGCTAGGGTTGTGGGAACCATGATGGATTAACTAGTTAGGGTTGCAAAAAATGAGTCTAAAATCAATACTAAATACTTATATTTTATTCTCTTCATCTTAACATTCTTAATAGTACAAATGCCAGTAGAAGGCCTCCACTTACTTCGCTTTGGCCTCTAAGAGGTAGAGATTAGGAAAAAGAATTATAATGGAGCCTTGATCTTGATGATCATTGTATTGACTTGAGTCAGTGGTCAGCAGGATAGCAGATTCCTGAACTTATTGATAATCTGCTATTTGCAAAACTCATGAGACTTGGTCGAGTAATCGAGGATAGTCATTCAATAGTGGATTGGTCGCACGTCAATGAACCTAAGTTACGCCTTTGTAAGTAAGTATTGGTAAAGCTCACAAGTGTATACCCAAAGTCATTATGAACCCATAAACACGAACCCTAATTATGCTTTAATTATTGATTCACAAATATAATCTCGACTGCTTATTTCTATTATTGTTTTTATTAGAATTCCCCCCATTGTGAAGTAATTACCTATACAAGTTCATCTACCGGCTGTAATCTAGATCTTCCATATTCCCTGTGATCGAATTCCCAACCTCTAAGTTGGGTTCTCTTATTGACAATGTCCGTTTCATACTTCGCTTGAAGTGTGGTTTGAGCGTTATCAATCTCCAAGATATGACACAATACCTCGACATATGAACACGTAACCAATTTGAGATCGAGTTTTGTGTGGGCTCGTGATAAATACTGACTCCCGCATTAGTATAATCAACAAGATCAGACCGCCATTGTTAGAATAAAATAAGTCCATGCTCTGTCCCTTTTAGATACCGCATTATGTATTTGATCCTATTTCAGTGCCTCCCTAGTAGGAGCAAGTAACTATACCTTGCTACCGTATTAATCGAAAAGGATATATTGCCTTGTGAAAAGGTTAGCAAGATACATCAGCACCAATTACACTAATATATGGTACTTCGTGACCAAGAATTTCCTCGCTCTTTTTAAATCCTTCAAGGATTTTCACATATCCTTCAACTATCTGCACATGAAAATAATTTCATTATACGCATATCAAGTTTTTCATGTATTGGTGTACTTATGAGTAACCTCAAAATAATTGCATCTACCACGTCATGACCTCTCCATATAATAATGTCAGATTTGCGAAAAATCTTTGTGCCACAAAGAATTCATTTATATCCACAAACATTATATTTGAATCAAGGCATTTTATTTGTTCAATCAATTATCTCATTCATACTTTTTGGAATGCATTTGAATTCAAGATCCTCGTCAATATTTAGAATATTGAGCGCTACATTATTTCAAAGGTATCGCCAACGATCATTTTGATATCGGGCCCAATGCGACATAACTTATTGAGATTTCTTCATTTTTCATCATTTTCAGTAATTAACCTTTGTCAAGGTTTTATGAAGTGTTATATCGCGGTGCTTTCTAAAGCACTTGCCTTATCATGATGATCATCTTAATCATTTGCTCCTCTCCTTCTTCAACGAGTTCTATATTTGGAATCGTTTGGTCTTTCACGCTTCAGCCTCATAGACCCCGTACTTCAAGGACCTTTCATTTGGAGCATTTGCAATCGAATTATAAAATAGGGTTAGCAAATACATCCGGCACCGATTTGCACATTTTGCAAGTGAATTATCTCTTGAACTTTAAGTTCAAATTTTTTCTGGGGATCTAGATAATTCATCCCACACTCAATTTTCGCTAAGTAATTACTTCTCCTCTAATGTTAGGAAAACTAACATTTACCCTCAAGCTCATTCTAGGACCCATCTTGTGCGTCGTGTGGTGGAGCAATTGAATCATATACCACATTCAAATTTTAGATGACTTATTTGGTTCCTGACCCCCAACCAATTGTAATAGGGGAGCCTTGTTGGCTTGATGCATTCACGTGTTGCTACATTAAAATAAACATATCTCACATACCAAATTTTATTTGGGAGTTTTATTCTCATAAGCAATGATTTAGCTATAATCTGAGGCATATAACTTTGCTAAAACCAACTTAGATATGAACCAACATTATCAACATGATTTTATAATTTGGAATCAGTTTTAATTTAACAATTCGATAAAAACAACCTTGTAAAATTAATTGTAGGTTGATATCAAAGCACATGTGACCACACTGTAGATACATCAATCAAACTATTCACATGGCAAGTTTTTAACTAATCTACATTCACCTTTTATAAGTTTCCAAAATTTCAAGGAACATAATCCCAAGCTTAGCTGATATAACGATCATTCTATCATGAGAGAACAAGCAACACAAGAGAATTCTTGAAGAATCTTTTATTTCTTCAACATATAATCACGTGAATTCTCAATTAGTTTGCATTATATTTAAACCGATGGCCAACCAATTATGCCAACTTATTTCAAGAACTTCTAGTTTACTTTAGTATGTGATTTCATCATCATACCTATATTTATGTATTACAAACAAAAGAAAGCGGTGGGTAATATTTTACATAAATATTTATAACCCGCTTCAATTGTAGTAATATGAAGATATTAGATCTTCCCATAATTTATAGTCTCAATTTTTTCAATATCTTGAAACTTATAAGCTTCCTTGAGACTTACTTACAATAGTAATACATTAGCTCTTCCGAGATCTCACTAATTTTGTGTACTACCATATATTCCATCATATCAACATCATTAATAGTCTCTCCACATAGTTTTAACTTAGAAGTAATTTTGAACGCGATGAGCTATACCATGAAACAGACTTATAGTCTTGATGGATCCTAATCATATCATGTTTTATAAGTGGATGTGACCATCTTAGATGGTCATATCTTCTTTTAGGATATTCCATAAAATAAGTGGATCCTTAATCGTGAGATTTCAACTTTCAAAATTTCGTCAATATGATGACGAAGAATATCATAGCCCTAAGACGATTTTGGTTTGATGCTTTATTTTTACTTTTAATGGTGTCTCCGCACCCATTGCATCCATATGGATTTTCGTTGATTCAACACCATGAAAGGTAGTTCTTGCCCTAAACTTTAAAGTACAAATCTTAATCAAGTTTCGTAAGGTTAACCATATACAAGTTAAAGAGAAAATAATACCTTGACCTTCAAATTTTGAGACGGTAGAATCGTAGGGAACCAATATCACCAAAGGAATATCATTCCCGTGGTTGAGTAATACATCTTTCGAAATTTTTTTGACTTTTTCTTACCTCGCATCTTTCAAATGAATGCTCAAGACAGACTCGTGCCGATAACGTGTTATGAAATAATAAAGAAAGAAACAAGCAAATATTGTAGAGAAAGAAAGAAGGAGAGAAATTCTTTTTCTCTTGATGGGATGAAATACAATGAAGGAGAACCCCTCTATTTATAGGATAATACCTTTCTCCAAAAGATAGACTTTCATCATAAATATAAACACATGTACCTAATTATAATACAAATACCTTGATAGATATTCACTATAATACAAATATGTTTATAACATATAGAGAATATTTCCATTATAGTCAAAGCATAATACTTTTAAAAATTCCTTAAATTTGGTAAGGATTGTTATAAATTGCTACCAAAATTATTCATAAGGTTAATTACTCCTCAATGTGACTATTTGATAATCTTTACATCAGATTTTAATATGCAAAAGAATTGTGTATATAATAATGCTCAAATTACACTCCTGGAGAAGTATAATGCGACGTTGTCACAAAGAACCCAACAAAGATCGGGGTCGATCTCACAGAAATATGTTCACACAGAGTAATCGCTACTATTTATGCTTTAGTTCGCTTATTTCTAATGGGGGTTTAAAGAAATAATTTAGTAAGAATGTGGACAGTTGGTATTGATCAAGTCATACAATTTACTAGGGAAGTACCCGATGAATTCATAACAACTTTGGGTTATTACACTTAGTGATCTATCCCAATACTTAGCATGTGTAACCTGATAATACAGGTTCATCCAAACGACTGATTCGGCCCTCTAGATGATTAGCACCACCAATGGATTAATTAGGTCTCTGAATGATTTCAGCTTAAACCGTTACCAATTATTCTAAATTAACTATCATGCGAATCAAGAAATTGCTATTCAATGAAACTAAAGTTCAAAACTTTGTCGTTTTCCTTTTCCTTATCTCTAATTCTCTAGGTTTAAGCAAGTAGGAATACAAAAGTCCTAACGTTGCTCACCATTTAAGAAACGCTATGATGAAGAGATTGTTACACCCCTTAAAATTTCCACACACAACACAGATGGCCTATTCGCTAGCTGGTTAAAGAGTATTTGAAATCCATTACATGCTAGAAAAAGGCCTCGGAAAAGACCTGACAAGAAACTGCCGAACCATCACGGAAGGAGCCGGGGTAGAGCTCTCTCGCGATGGCAACGTGTCACAGAGGGGAGCTCTCGCGTTGGCTCCGTGACACGTTGGCCCTATCCAGCACAAGTATATAAAGTTCACTTCGGTTTATTTTCTATTAGAAACATTATATTTCCAGAAACCGCCGCAGAACAAGAGGAAGGCGAAGATATTGACAATTTTCGATCGATTACGCCGTCAAACGCGCCCAAATTCAAATTAACCTCGCATACCGAGGTATTTAGCAGCAGGAGCATTCCTACATTTAGTTTGCGAAATTTGGTCGACAAATCATCGTATACGGCTAAGGTAAGTGGAATTGCTCCAAATTAGTGTCAATGTGCTCCTAGCCTTAAAGTGAATATTTCTCCCTTTCCGGACTATCGAGAAATAGCAAGTTTTGACCTGCCTTTCGATAAGCCAAAGTTCGGGCTATAAATATATCGAAAGTGACGCTTCTCTTTTAGAATATTGGTGTATTTAGTCCTAATTGACATATATGTGAATGCAATTGGGAGAAATAGCCGGAGTACCGACCGAGCTTCGTCCGTTAGCCTGATAACCCGAGGTTAAGGCATGTAGCGCTTTTTCGGCAAAGTTTAGCAACTTTAGCCTAAGATAATACAAGAAACTCCGTCGTGAACAAAATTCCCTGAGTTGAATATTGAGTTTTGAAAAGCCTCAGAAACCTCGCTTTTGCGTTGTTATATCGTACTCATCCAAAGTTAGTAAAGTACGCCAAATGGCGTTAGCATTCCGCATCAACATTACCCAAGATGCGCTAGCTAGCATGTTTTTAGAATAATATGACATATATTCCGAATAAAAGTTAGTAAAGTAAAATCAGACAATGTATATAACTTGCCACAAAGATAATACACAGACAGATGATTCAAGTGCAATATACACACAATGATAGTATTTACTACAAATTAGCTACGCTACGATAAAGATCCCGTGATTCAAGATAAAGTAGTATGAGAATTAGTATAAATACGTAAAGAGTTCAATAAGAAATCGAATACGTATAGTATTTTTCAGCTTAAACATGTTGCTATATATGTGCTTATTGTTTGTTAAGACTTGATCGTGTCGAGCCCGAGCGCGTCCGCCACCCTAGGTCAGTAACTCCGTGTCGCCTACCGAGCGGGTGGGTTTACGCCACCCAAGGAGTGGCATGCCGGTCCCCAGGGGTAGGATTAAGATGGGATGAAGCTTTCCCATATCAGCCGATCAGCATTACAAAGATGTATTATCCTGCTGTGCGCATGCACCCTGTAGGAACAGATTTCGACATGAAGCATAAGCATAGATATAAGACAGAGTCCTCCTGGATCTTCACATTATTTATATCTGAGGCCATAGTCTCGAGCCTGAGACCCTGTGGGGCCTAAGAGGAGGTGCTCGTAGTTGGGCGTATGAGTGGAGTGACTTATTTTTGGATGGTTTTGACCTGTAAGTATAGATCGCTTGCTCGGGTTGGCACCATCCACCTTGCTGGGTTGGTATTGGTTCTTGCTTGCTATATATATATATGTATTTATGTGTTATATATTAGTTAATAGACAAAGCCAGACTCACGACGACAGTACGCTCCTACCCTATCACAAAACAGAAAAGCCCGATTCAGTTTATATCAAATTCTGCTGCATTCCGCCACTCTACTATTCGTAATCGCTTAGTTATGTTATTTGTATTCGCTTGTATTCAAATTGCTTTGGCATACTCCTGCACTGCTGGTACCGACGCTCGTCAAGGCCGTGGACATTTGCCTACAAAGTACTCATATACAGGAGCACCGTGATTCCAAACAGCCTAGAGTCACGCTCCGTCATCCGGAGCTTGATATTCGTAGCCGTAGTTTATTTTCTTTTATTATACAAGATGGGTAGGGCCGGCCCCGTCCCGACCATTCTATCGCACTACAGAGGCTTGCACATTGTATATATACATCTCCCGTGGTTAGCGTCTGGGCCGTGTGAGGCGTGCGTTGTTGTTGTTTAGTATTTGATCATGTTGGCCGTAAGGGGCCATATGCCGATGGTAGTGTGGACTCGCCAAATACGTAATTATACGCATTCTTTGTTGAGTTACGATGACTAGACAAAGATGGTGGCCTTGTCGGCCCGTATAGGTTCCCTTATAAAGTATGTTTCTGGTTAATAAATCATATTACAAAAATATAGCTCCAAGTCACGAGGCTATATTTATTAAATGCTATATAGCCCATTGTTTCAATAACTGAGATAGAGCTAGCTGTGCACCGCATGTGCTTAGGCTCACCAGCTAGCGCCTCCAGGTCCTACTAGGGCACTAAAGCGCCCATACCCCCCAAGGTGGGGCGTGATGAGATGAACAATACAAGCATGCGTCGCTTTGGAATCACTTGTTAATTTAGCTAGTTATTCCACTACGGTTCCCACAACCCTAGTTGTGAGGTTTTAGCTATTCATAATTGCAAGAAAAGAATTAGATTTCGTGGAAGAAAACACAATTAACAACTTATAATGATGATTGAAGAAAAACCTAATTGATAATTACACAATAAACTATTAACAATTCAAAAATAATGAAGAAAATCTCCAAGTAATTCGTGTAGTTGATCCCGAGTGCAGCCTTAGGAAATCCAAAAAATTACGATTACAAAGTAAAGAATCTGCCTCCCTAAAGAAAATAACCTAAAAAGTAGTCATACAAATAATTGAAATTCTTTCCTAAATTAACAGTGAACCGCCGCGACATGTCCTATGAGTCGTAGCACGAAGCTACGAGTCGTGGCTTCCATATGTAGTATGCAATGCAGCCTTAGAATCTTTCAAGTCCCGGGACTGTACGACTGCATAATGCCACACTACAAGTCATACATTGCCTGTCGTGGTCCGGATATATGAAGTCTCGGCATCCCTTCCGAATCTTTCTACGAGTCCATGATATGGTTCGTACTTGAATGCATACCGTGGGTATCTACTCGTACATCAGATCATCCAACTTGACATGTTTTATGAAATTCACCACGCTCCTTGGTAACAGCCGTATGTTGTCATCATGGCCCGTATCTTCCGATCGCATCGTGAACTTAGGCAAGTGCACAAACACTAACTTTCCATGACTCCTGGTACAAAATTTCGTACCAAGATAGTACTACTACACCAACAAACCTTGGGTTGGCCCATTTTCCGCACTTTTTCCTCTTTATTTTCTAGAATCCAACTCCAAAACATGATTTCCTCAAAATAAGGTAAAAACACCTCATATCTGTATAACATATCTAAAACCAAGCATCTTTTCTATGTTTTAAGCATCAAAAAGTGCTATAAAACCACAATACACGATATCCTCAACTTAAAACGTTCGGTGATGTCATCGAAAAACAAAAGACTAATACACGATACTTAACTAGAAAGTAAACAAGACCTACAGCCCAACAACACGACATGTCTTCCAACCGTTTTTACAATTTGTTGATCTACTAATGACGAAAATATTCACATAACTACTATACCACACAATAAACTAATTAATTTTTAAATATTGGTCTCATGGGAGCCATCCCCACTATGTTAGAAAGTCCCAAAAAATCAAGACATCACTTGGAGATCCTAAATCAAGTCTTAGTTATTCGAACAAGCAAGAGTGGTTTAATTATTACAACCTTCCTAGAAGATATACATATATGAAAAAATAAAACAAATAATCATGTAAACAAGCAATCCAACATATATAGCTTTTTTTTTTGGATTTCAGGAGTCTGATTATCCTTCTGCCGTAAGGCATAAAAAAATAATCTCACATATAAAATTTAAGGCAAGAATTACCAATCATATTCAATCTAATCAACTAGTAAATAAAAAATATTGATGCTCATTTGAGTTCAAATTCAAAATAGATTTGAAGGCAACCTTCTAAAAGATAAGGACATGCTAAATTTAATAGAAGATCATGGAGTAATAAGTTTCATACTATATTTCAAAAATAAAATTTAGATAAGCGACAAAGTTAATCATATTTCGCCAGTTTAATTAGTAGTTCCTCTAAGTGTTATTAGTCTTCGCTTGTCATTTCATGTATGGGCTAAGTTATAGCAACCGTAATGACAAAACAATCCGAATAGGCAAGATTTTAATAAAAAACTATAGAATGATTATATTTACCTCTAGTAAATGTAGGCCTAAGGCGTTACCGATATTTTATTTGAGCAAAGAACATAGATAAATTGTCAAGGATTCCCGACTCAATATTATAACTCCAAAAAGGACGAGGCTCAGAGGGAAAAACAAATGAAAATTAGAAAAAGTAAAGAATAAATCTTACTTTCTGTAGGTATTAATTTGATTTCTACTATCGAAGCCTTTTTTATGTTGACGCTGAAGAATAGGAGCTCGTTTGTGCTCGATTTTCTCCATTTAGATTTGTGTTGCCTATGGCGTGCATGAGAAAAAGAGAAGCACAAATGGCAAAGGTGTCAACTTGCTCCGAGATTGTGACGTGTAGCACAAAAGCAATGCAGCTTAGCGTTAAGTCGTCATAGTTGCCGAAAATGGGAAAGGAAAGAGAAAAGGAAGAGGGGAAAAGTGGAGAGGCATCTGGGGAGTTGTTGGTTTGTTTTAGGAAGGGGAAGGGGACAATTGTATATGCCAATCGTATTTTTGCTGTCCGGGATGGGTCATATGTCTGTTAGTATGTAATGTGGCCAAGTTAGGATTTTTGCCGTCTAATCTTTTGATCCGACGGTCTAGGATTAAAGAGGGTAAACATATATATATATATATTTAAAAAGGTGAATTATTAGTTGTTGGAAGGGGTTTGACTGGGCCGAGATCGAGCACGAAGCACAATCCGCATTATCACCGGCGTGACGTATTTAGATTGTAGTCACTTTCTTAATGAAATAGCATTAATTGGATAAAAATTAAATAAATTAAATTATAAAATTGTACCACTTATTAAGATATATTGTTAATCAATTAATTTAATCAAGATTCCTTTTACTTAAATAAAGTGATATATTTATTTAAAAAATTATACTGACAAAAATTGTACTCCAAATTCATACCTTAAGTAAAATATTTAATCTTTGTTATAGATTGAATTTCAATATACTAAATATGCCAAATAACATATAGTTATACCATATCCGGTTTAGCCTCGCATACCTTTGAGGAATGATCCCATTACTTTTACAACATGCTTGAACCGACTGCAATGCATTCCTTATCCTCGGTGACAAAGCTAAGCTCAATTTTTTGAATTGGGCGTATTCATATGATTTTGCATAGCTGCCAGCTATGCAACCAACACAAAGGTAATTATCACCATCTAATATACCGATACTACCTAAATAGGCGGATTGTGGTGCACCTATATCAACTCTTGTTCAATAGGAGAAACCTTAAAAACAACCTATGTAAATATTAAAATCCTCATTAACATACATATACCATCCCTAATTTAGTCTTTACAATAAAAGTCTTCCAAAATCCATAACTCTTCCAAAGATCTAGTACAGGTGCAATAAGAGCTCTTACTTGGAATATTGACAACAAACAAGATACAACTTCACCAGAGAGAATACAAGCACCGAAGCGCCGAGTATCACCATGTCAATCATAAACCGCCAAATCTCCTGCTACAACCTACACCTAAAAAAGGTGTAGCAAGGTAGTATCGCACACTATACGTACTAGTAGGCATCATCGCTCGAATAAAATTAGTTCACACAATAGTATATAATCAACATGAAATCGACAATCAATACTAACCATAACAATAACATACACTTATACCCTATCCACCCATAAGTCAATTTATCAATTCTATTATATATTTATAATCTATCAATTCCACAATCAACTCATCAACTCATACATTATTCACATTGCTTTCCTCGAAATCCTAGTGCAATAAATCCTATTTTCTTGTCTCGTTGTGATGGTGTCTTGACTCCATACAAAGAATCGCATAGTAGGCAAATATTTGCCCGCTACAATCTGCATTCTTTCTAGGCAAAGAGTTCGATATTACCGGTACTTCTCTTTTCAACGACCATTGAAAAATTATAATCACTTTTCTCATTACACAACCGATTACCATTAATAAGCCCGTTCATTAACTAAGATTTATTCACTCGGCAATATCTTAAGGACGCTAAGCATCTATTTATTTAGCCATTACTAGTCATCAATCACCCTATCATCATATTAAAATTCTTAACTCTATATCTTATTAATCTTAACTATTTCCACAATCAGACCAACCCAACACGAAACATTATTAGCATGAATATTTAATTACAAGGAACTAGTAACAAAATCAACTTAGCTCGATCAATTTGGCTCGCCCAAATCAAGCCAATCAACCATATAGAATATGTAACTATATTGATATTAATCTTCAACAACTATCAAGAAACAAATAAATATTGTTATAAATTGTAACATAATCAATCATATCGTTGAATCATGTCTACACTAGAGGAAACGTATACGTGTATATGTCTCCAAGCCCTCACTAGTCTCACCCCGTACGCATCTGTACTCGCATCAATATCATCTCGTATCATACATGTACCATATCGATATAATTCCTCATATCACATCTATAGATCTCATATAATGCCCAAATCATGTCGATTTATCACATATCATACCTGTATATATGTATGTTAGTCACATTCGTATATTTGTACACACATGCCGATGGTCTTATTTCTCGCCCTTTCGCTCATAACCTACAGGAGACTCTGTAGATTCATGTATTATACCGATGTGTATCCACTCGCTATCTGTTCGGTCCGATACTCACCTCGGACATGAGCCACTTATATCACAACCACTGCCCGAAGCTCACTTCGCATAAGCCACTCATATTCCAAGTATTTATACACACACTCAATTACACTAACCACTGCCTGGATGATCGCCGACATGAGCCTCTCATTTTAAGGTGTGATTTATTACCCATCATTCAACAACATAGTTCATCATGCCCTAAATTCATCACATAGGATATATTATAAGTACACATTGATTATCACAATTGCATTTCTTTCAATTCATGAATAATGTTCACAATATAATCAATTCGGTGGTTTGTTCAAGCAACATCATTATATCACCATAATTAATATCACAATCTCTAATCGAAGACCATCCAAGCATATTAATCAATTTATCAATACACACAAGACATTAGTCAAGTCCAATTTCTCATGATTTCAAATTATAGTTAAGTAAATGTGTGGAAAATTAGATATATATACACACACATATGGGTGCTTAATATACTTACTAGTTCTGGCCCTATAACATGTCACTACTTAGGAACAATATTCATCATGAATATCCCAACTATTAAACCATCCTTATTTCCTCGATGCAACTCTTTACGCTTCTGTTTTCCTAATCGTAGTTGTTATAACGTTACCAATTTCATAGACACTAGAATTTCAAGTTCTTCCAACTCTGTTTTTAATTCATCAATTTGTTATTAAAATCTCATGCTAGTACCCATCTTTCCTCTTATAATAGTCAATCATATGCAATAATAACAATCTATAATTGGGATTATATCATTAAGAACATACCACCTAGAATATATTATCTAGAATATACCATCAAGAATCTACCCATATTCAATAATTACAACATAGTGTTCATCATCTCTCTCTCTCTCTCTTCTTGTTATTGCTTCCATCCTTAACAAGCATCATTATGATTTATACAAGTCATGTTCAACATTCTACATCTCAGATTCATCCACCAATTGTACATAAATTGTACACACGTATAAAGTTACCAATAAAAATTTAACACAAAGGTAAGTCATGACCTACTAGGTGCTTTTCTCTGACCAAAAGATGATGAGGTTGTGTTCTCATTGAGTTTCCCCTAAGTGGTTCTTATAGAGTCATCGGGTGGATGGTGGAACTTTCCTCTTCTCTCTAGCCACCATATTCTTTTTCTGTGAGAATAACTAAAATTTCATTTCCGGATATTTTCAATGATCTACAACTTTGCCAATAGAACTGGCCTTGGTAAGTATGGAAATACTGAGTTCGATCCGCGGCTGCTCACTCTAGCGACACTTTTCATCATAGCTAGCCTCCGCTTATGCGAAAGTGCTTCACGTTAGCCGCCTTGCCGCTTGGACCCACTAAATTCTTTGACTCACCTATTTCATCCTTTAAAAATAAATTACTTTCTCATCCCGAAAATAAAATCAAAGCCACAAAAATTTTAAACTCTTCTCACAATGTCCTCAAGGCTCTATAACGACGGACGGATCGCTACATATGGCTCATTAACCTTTCATGATAGATCAATATCTATCATCTGTTCCTCTCGGGAATACCCTATGTTATCTGATTCGTAAGGGCATAGAGTTCATCATACGTCTTTT
This sequence comes from Datura stramonium, assembly GCA_018107945.1. NCBI lineage: Eukaryota > Viridiplantae > Streptophyta > Magnoliopsida > Solanales > Solanaceae > Datura > Datura stramonium. The sequence goes on from JACEIK010004881.1 coordinate 69,055, forward strand.
CGTACAACTCAAGACTCTCAATAAAAGTGTGTACGAATACCTCATTCATCCGACGGTGATACGGCACCCTTAGGAGAGATTTGAATCTTCCATACTTGGTATAAATTTTTCACTATTTCCCTACTTGAACCCTAATATCTGCTCCTCAATTCTGCTTCCATGGAAAGTAGCAAATCAAAACTTCCTAGCAAGATCATTTTAAGTGGTAATGAAACTACTGGCTTAACTTACAACCACCTCTTCGCTCCAAGAAGAGAAAATAAAAACAAAGTCTCACATGATCTTCCGAGACACCGAAGGTATGTATGTTTTGTCGATCTCTAGAAAAGTCCGGAGGTGCTACTATGGGTCCTCATGTGTGACCCGAGAATTGCTTGCCAGTGTGCAAGAGCTGCACCATAGTTTGTTTAAGGTCAAAATGACCTCTCGAGATGATCTTCTGATACCGGAAGTGATATTGCTTGCGAGTGGATTGCCATATTGCAAACATCCATGGAGGTGCTTGCTCGCTGCTATTTCTACCAAAATAACCTCATGTTGCTGCTCCAACTATTTTTAATAATCTTCCCGAGGGCATCCTCTTCATCTCTCGGTGAAATAGTCTTTCGTGTTCAGCCTGAAATTCGACTATCTCACCTTTTTGTGCCAGCGAGTTTCGCACCCCGTAGATTACCGTAATTAACAAACCTAAGATCAAGTTGATAACACCAAAACAATAAAATAAAGTATATATTGATTATAAGAATTGCTAATTTCTAAATCCCTAGCTATGACACCAAAAATTTGTTGCTTCTAAACTCACAGCAAGGTAATGATGGTCATTCAAATAACACTGCATCGGTCTAGTCTTGAACATTCACCCAAAGGACTTGTGATTTAGCAATTATCTCGATCAATTTTAATAACAAAAGTAAGATAGGTATTTGAGTAATCATTATATTGTTTGATTTTTGAACATTTTGTTTTCAATAAACTTAAATGCACCTAAAGCAAGTAATGGTTGTGATCATAATTAGAGAGATATTGTGGTTACACTCTAATCTCACCATGTAAAGTATTTAATTTTATTGACTTTTTTTGTTTATCTTAATTTACTTGCTAATGACACTAGGGTCTGCCTTAATCGTTTATCTAGATTGATCCCACGATCACAGACAAGATATGGCAACCCAATCCAAACACATTTATATTTCTTCCCGCTTTGTAATCAAATAAGGTGGTCTATGTATACTTCTATTCTAGCCGCAAATCAACCCTTTATTTACTAAAGAAAAGATCTTACTCCATGTGTTCTTCGCTCTAACTCATGATTCATCTTCCAAGTTGACAATGAGAATATGAATTTATTCTAATGGTTGCGAAACATTAAATTAGTAAGTACAAAAATAAGAACAACTAACCCGATAAAAGTTTTGCCGAATCAATTGTCTACTAAACATCATGATTCTCGCCGTAACCCTGTATCAAGGGTGTTTAGCACCATGTTTTAAGCAAAAATTGCACAATCTATGTTGTTCATGCACAATTAAAGAATAGAAGAGTAGAAAAGTAAGAATTCTAATTATGTGTTCTTTTCTCTGTTGTGTGGCTTGCTAAAAGTGATCCACTAAGGATGCCTACAAGTTGTATTTATAGTGGTTGGAATTAACCATCTTTCCTTCTTGCGCTCTTGATGTGACTTTGGAAAATGTTCATAGCCAAGATTCCTTCAATGCCTCGACCCTCACCGCGCCTTCCTAGATCCGTGTCGGGCCTCGTGGAACTTAAGCCACTTTCGCGTTCTCCGGTTAAACAACAGTGCTACACGGTGCTCATCAGAAAGCAAGGCCTTCGTCACGCTTCACTACACAAAAGCCGGTGTTCGTTTTAATGTTCTCTCGTAGTATAGTAACAGACGATGCGGCCTTCAAATCTAATTTTCTCCCTCGTGATTACGTACATCATTTCTTCACCGCCACATGTCCCTTTCCCACCCCTCGCAAGGCCCACTTTGATTCTTGCATCATTTTGTTAATTCTGTGCATATTTTGGCATGCAATGCATCTAATGACATATTAAAATTATAAGAATATATGTGAACCTTGCCTCTAAAATAGTGAAACATGGATATAATGTGGATCCACACTTGATTTATAAATACTTCCCTTTCTCAAGATCACTTACCCTTCTTTAATATAATATATATTATTCTATTTTGATCAACTTACATAAAATAATATATAGATTCTCTTATAAATTATAAGAGTTATGCAGATTTAAATTACTAAGCCGTGATGTATTTAATATACAGCAAATAAATATTACTAAACATAATACAAGTTATGTAGATAAACTACCTAACAACCAAAACGAACCCTAATCGATATCCATCTCATTCTTTTCAATTATTTTCCTAGGCCTGGGCTTTATTATTTAACGCGGTGAACTTGATCGCGCCGCTGAAAATACTCCTTGTTGAAATTTATAAAAAAAATTGTTAAAACATTGAGTGCTAAAATATTTTAAAAAGTTTTAATTCAGTTTATTATTAGTATTTAAATTATATATTTTTGTAATTTTAAATCGTTTAAGAATTTTTTATCTTCTTCTTCAAAAAAAATAAAAAAAATAAAAAAAATAAAAAAAATAAAAAAATTTTTTTAATTTTTTTAATTTTTTTATATTTATTAATTATATATATAAGCATATTTTTTCTTTATATATATATATATATATATATATATATATATATATATATATATATATATATATATATATATATATATATATATATAATCTTTTAAAAATTATATATAATTTCTAATTTATTTTTCAGATATCTATATGTGTTTCTTTTAAGATAAGAGTTAAACTTTTTTGATTTTATTTTATAAAAGTAAAATATATATTATGCTTAAATCAAATAAATTAATACAAACATATTTAAATATGGAAGTTATATATTCAATAAATACATAAATATTATAAAAGTGAAATGATAAAGAATCAAACGATGAGGTAGAATACTACTTTATAAACTTAAGAAAGAAAGGTAGTAAATATGTTTGGAAAACCTCAAATAAGTGTTGTCTTTTAAAGTTTATGATGTATCGCTTCTTTATTTTATTTGCATATTATTGAGTTCTTCCTTGAGAAATAAAATGTAAGTTAAGGTAGGAATGTGTATCGTAGTTGTTATGCAAGTTTTTGGGGGAGAAAATAAAGAACTCATTTTTTTCATTTTTGTCGTATTGCAAGAAAATATCAAGGGTCATTTTATGTTTATATATTAGTATTTCTTATATAATTTTTAGTTTGTAACTCTTGTTTATGTATTAATCATTTAAAATAAGTGCATTTCACTTCTCCAATGCTTAACTTATATATATATATATATATATATAAAAAAATTAAAAAAATTAAAAAAATTAAAAAAATTAAAAAAATTAAAAATATTTTTAAAAAAATAATTTAAAGAATTTAACTCTTCTAATTATGTTAAATGTGCCATTTAATAAGTATAGTGTATTTAACATAACAGAGAGTTAAAAGAGTGACTTTGAGTTTTTTAACATGATACATAAATGAGGAAAAAATAAAAAATATTAAAAAAACAAAACAAATATTTTTTATTGACCACATAAAAAGTGCTACATGACTTCTTTAATGCCTAACTTTATATTATATATAGATTAGTTGATTTTCTTATTAGTATTTATAATTTCGCTTTTTTAGGAAATTGAAATTACAAAATAAACCACATGCTTTTTATGAATTTTGAGACCAGATTCCAAAGTTTATTTTATTCTATCTTTTAGAAATATTTGATTGTTATAGTTATATTAATGTATGTAAATATTCAGTTTGAAAGAGTTTCTCACCATACATATATTTAGAAAATTGTGTTTTATACGCGTGAGTGATATGAAGAGTGAATATTATAAACGAATGTAGTACCGCATTTCTTGGCTACAATTTATGTATATATATACCGCATTTCTTGGCTACAATTTTTGCTGCATTAAAAAGATTGAAACGAGCCAATACATCTCAAACCACACCCATTCTTCCCACACTAACACAAGAGGTCTCCACAATGAGGTACAATAAAATCTTTTTATATTGATAATATTTTGACCCTTATGTTTAAATATTCTAATATAAAAAATTAATTTCAATCAAAATCAATATTAAACAAATAAAATATTAATAAAAATAACTATTATAGAAAATCTTGATAATATATAAGCTATCTATAAGCTTATATAAATACAACTTTTTATACAAGATTGAGATATTTAATATATACTTATTAGCGCCTTTGGTTAAACTATACTATGTGTGAGAAGGAAATGCTGTGGTTCAATTGTTAAAACATATTATGGCAATCAGCTGGGAGTCAGCTTAATGTCATATGCCAACAATGTTTTAGGTTGACAAACGAGCAATAGTAGTTGCATTGGTTCTACCTATATCTCCACATAGAAATATATTTATATATATAATTATAACACATAATTTTTTTTTGGGTCTCTAAGAGATAATAATTTATGATTTTTGTTGATAACATTTGTTTTTTGGGCGAAGGGTATCATCAAGATGGCATCGTTGGTTATTCCTAGTGATTTGTGTATTATTGATAAGTAAAAGCAAGTTTTGCCAAACAAAGTAGAGAAAACGCTTGCTGAAGATGCCGTCTCAAAAGGAGTCGGTAAAATCCTTTATTTAACTGAAAAGAACTTATATACCGAGTAACTTGTTAATTTGATGTGACAAAATATATATGGGCTTGTTTGGACGGAAGTCCAAATAAAGATATCATTATGACAAAGGGCTTGAGACGGAGTGAATAATTGGCTAGTTTGGCTTGAGGTGAGACGTTTTTAACCATTTAATTTATTGATTGATTAATTAATTAATGGGGGGGTTTGTGGGTGATTAATTAGGGAGGAGGATGGTGTAGAAGTGTGGAAGATTGTGGACACCGCCTTAGCTACAAAGAATGGCTCCTCTTAACCATGGGCTGACGAACAATCAGCTTAGCGGATTGCTACAACACCGACACCTTTAATCCAAAGAGGTTATGAGTATATATATATATATATGTGTGTGTGTGTTAATACTTGTTACTATTACTTACAATATTGGATAATATAACTACTTACTCTCTTTTTAATTTCCGTACTTTACAATTGGCACAAAATTATGATCGATATCGGATGGATCTTCATAATAATGAGACGCTGACCACGATAAAGCACGACATTATTGGAAAATCTCTGCATAAAGTAATATTATAGCATGCAAAGTGAATTAAAAGTTATATACATATGTTCAGGCTACCAATCAACATTATAGAGGTGCAAGGATATTTCAAGCAATTATGGAGGAGCTACTAGCAAAAGGAATGAACAAGGCAAAAAATGTATGATTTCAATCAGGAAAAAAGACAAGTATATTATAGTGAGTTGTAAATAGATAATTTAGTGATTGGCATGCATGCAAAAGCTATTCTTGCCGGGTGTTCAAATTTCGGGTGGATTGGGGAGTATGATCCATTGTGATCAAGCGATCTCTATTACCTAGCACAGCCTAGAGTAAAATGCCTCTCGTACGGTGCCTACTTTTTACTCGAGTAACATCTCTTATAACCCTAATACATTAATTCATTCATTCAACCATATATAAGATTCTATATATATAAAAATCACAAATTTCTTTCTTTTAGCAATGGTGACAAGAGGGCCAAAGTGTTGAATCAACCATACAAGACGTGGTTAAATTACATGTACTTTCCCCTCTTCCCTCTAACTAAATAGTGTATTATTTTACTTTTTAAAAAAACAATGATGATGTCCAAACATATTTTGTGCAAGTATTTTGATGTCATTTCACCAGGTATCTCGCTATCTCCCATCTATAAAAATATCAAATAACCTGCACTCTCTTCCCACACACATACATACATTTTGGTATCACTAAATTGTTTTTGCACAAAAAGTCACCCAGCTTAATCTAAATATCACAAAAGTCGTTAAGAGGAAATTTAAAAAAGCACATTTGAATACAAACATGTTGTAATACACGGATTATTCCCATCTTGCAAGATGCTGACATGAACTTTTTTTACTTGTGTCCTAGAATTCATCAAAAATGTTGCCTTCATCATGTACGCAAGAATGAATCCAAAGATTGCAAGAGCAATTTCTCCAAAAGACTAGTCTTAATTGGTTAATATTTTCTTTATTTATATATCTAGTACTAATTATAATTTCTCAAATTATAACTTGCAAGGTTTCTTCCTTAACAAAATTTACAAAAATATATCAAGACACCACTTTTCATACTCAATTCTGCTTATGATTCAAGGCAGTTTGTTTATTAGTCATTGAAAAAACCCGACACCGAGGAGCATATTCTCTTTGATCAAATCTTTTTGGTGCATATTTACGATACTGCATAATCATATACCATTCAGCCGTGCGACTTTCAAAAACTCAGAAACGTACTTCACTAAATGCTCTTCCGATCAAAGAAAAAGATGTTACGAGGTTAGTGCACAACACTATATATTTCATGAACAATTCCTTTATGATCAAATTTTACAATTTGATAAATGCCCACAAAATGCTACCTATGATCAATGATACGAGAACCAAAATCAATTGACATTCTTGAACAATATGACAAATTTTCATTTTGGGGCGTAACTTGTAAGTGCATTACCAAAAATTATATAGCCCTCCACAGAGAGGAATGTTCATCAACTCTTGCTTCATGCATTGTCAAACTGACCATGTTTTCAGCTGGAGTAGTCCTCTTGTCTTGTTGAATAATAAGGTACCAGCTCCTAAAGTTTAAATAATTAAATAAGAGTTTCTAAGTGGGTGTGCAAGTAAAAGTGTTGGGAAAATGTGAAGATTTACATTTTCTTTTTCCTTTTTTAATGTACGATTGCAAAAGCATTTGACCGGTTCTTTGAAAGAGATGTCTCCCGAGAGACGGTCCGTATACAAGATTTGCCACAAAATTGTCATCCACCCCGTCAACCTAGCTAAAGGGCAAGGCCACTAAAGCAATTCTTTCCGGAAATTGAACACCCCAAAATTACCTATAAGGGCTTTGGCTCCACCTAGGATGCAAGATCAAAAAGACCCATTTTTATTTGAGCCAAATATAAGAAAAATTATAAGGGAAAAAAGATCCAAATGGGTAGCTTCCATTAAGGTTCCACAGATGTATCATGTCATATTTTCCCACTTGCTAAGGTGGGTTTGTCATGAATTGAACATGCATTTAGGCATGTTTCCTTATTGTCTTCCTTTTAGCATATGAAACTTAAAAGTCAAACTCTTTCTTGGAGGATAAGATATAGGGAATTCTATTGTTAGAACACTCGGATCATGTAATATGCGAAATAAACATACACAAATAAAAAACCAATTATTTATATATGGTCAAGTGAGTTTCATTTGATTCGAATATACCCCGGCACGTTTATGTGAGATACATGATCAAGTGTTGTAAGGTATACCCGGCTTCATCCATTTATTTAGTTGATGACCACTCAAAGACAAATGCCTTGGTGCACGTATCTCACATTCAGCGTTGGGTTTGAGAGGGTGTCCATGATAAGGATAAGGATGTCCAACCTAACTTTAGTATCGCATATGAGCTACCTACATATTTAGTTCCTCTTATCTTTTAAGTCCGGGTATGTTTAGCAAATTTCTTTCCTTTTATGCTTATACATGTATAAACACCACAAATTGTATCAATGATAGTCAAGCCTTTCAAAGACAAAAAAGACAGAGACTCCTCCTTCTCTTTAAAATATAACCATTTACCTTTAATTAGCCGTTACAAGGACAGCGGTTCTCTCCGATGGGGACGCCGACCGACGATCCACCACCGATCTCTTCCATCAAAAATACAACTCCGCCAAATGGTAATCCTAATTCCTACCTCACAAAAGCCTTTCCCTCCCTACGCAACCTCTCGTTATGCACTCTTCCACCCCTTCTTATGCGAAATGAAATCGTCAAGAACAAGGGATTGCGATGGCTAGGAGAACAATGCATAACGGGATGCTGGCAGTGATTTTCAAAACTAAAGACTACTATGGCGTTATTGCTGCCCCGTGTAGAAGAACAATTGTAGGAAGATTTCTGAAGACACGCCCCCAAATCAACTCAATTAGATCGAGGTTCTCAGAAAAGTTTTCTCTAAAAGGGTTAGTTAAAATTGGTGTTTACGATAATTTCAACATCTTTCTTACATTCACCAACGATGAAGACTTCAATCTTGTGTTTTATAAAAGAGTTATTGAACTAGATGGATTTCAAATCTGGCTGCAAAAATGGACTCTGAATTTTAAGTCGAGGAAGATATCCCAATCGTGCTTGTTTAGGTTCTTCTACCAGGCCTTCCTTTTCATATGCATACTTGAGATTATGCTAGACAGATTAGTAGCGTAGTTGGTACACCTATTGAATTAGATGCAACTACCAAGACTAAGAATAGGCCTAGTATGGCTAAGGTGAGAGTAGAAATTGATTTACTGAAACCCCTAATTCATAGTGTTTGGGTGGGAATTGAAGACGAAAATTTTCCTTTAATAGGCTACTCACAAAAAATTGACTATGAAAATATTTTGAGGTACTGCAAACAGTGTAGAAATCTTGGAATTCAGTGAGTAATTGTTGCGTTCAAGAAAAGAAAAAGGAGTTGGAAAAAACAAAGCACAACAAAAGGCTCAACTTGATACGGAATGAGTGCAACTTATAAATTTAGAGCAAACAATGCAGGCAATAAAGAACCAAGAGAATTCCATTATTTCTCCAAATAGAGGAAGAGATATGCAGAACAAGAAATCATTCAACAAAGTAAGAGCTAGAGAAAGGGGTGAACCTCCAAAAGGAATATATATTCCAACAGGAAGCATATTTGGCATAGACAAACCACACCCTACATCTATAGCTGGTTTTGTAAATCCGAAAGAAGCAACAGGAGAAGACCATGAAAATGGAAAGGAACAAGCTAACACGCAAGTGGTGATACATGGAATCTCAACAATCAAAGAATATGGCAAACCAAAGATGCTACAACGGAAGGAGAAATCAGAAACACTCGGGATAATAGTCAGACCACTAACACCAACACAATTATCATTATGAACAACAAGGATTTACACGTCGATATCTTTGATGGAGAATGAGAAGAAGTGGGCAGCAAGAAAAACAGAGCAAAAGCTGGAAAAGGATGCTCACAAGTAAAGAATCAGAGAACAGGTATAATCAGTGATGAGGCGATAGCGGCAATTACACAAAATAGTTTTAATGAACTAATGGAGGAAGAAGGGGAGCAAATCGCAAGTACTAGCAAATCTAGACCTCCAAAAAGCAAGGAGAAAGACAAAGAAACAAACGAAGAAGAATCTGATTCCCAAGATGACTGGGCAGATAGGACATCCTCGGAAGAAGAGGATACATTAGATGAGTCATCTGAGGAAGAAGAGGAAATACAAGAAAATGAGCAGAGAACATAAATATTAGAAGGAAAGAGGTGACAGAAGCAACCCAAACAAATGAAAGGCTCGCAAAATCTCTTCCTAAGGAAATCCAGAAAATCAGAACAGAGCAGAATACTAAAGCCACCCTGGGTACCAAAAATAAAAAAGTAGCTCTGCAAAAATTCTCCAAATTTAATTTCCATGATTAGAGTCCTTAATTGAAATATTAGGGGCATGAAATCTTGTGCCTCAATTGAGAGGCTTAAATTTATTATTTCGAGTCATAAGGTCTCTTTAGTTTCTATCCACGAACCATTCATCAAAGAGTCTAAAATCGAGACGTACAAGAATACTCGAGATATGCAAAGTTGTTATGCTAATAGCAGTAACAAGATCTGAATTTTCTGGAAACAAGGTCTTAATTGCTCTATCTATGCTAGCGAAGACCAGATCACCACTCGTAAAATTTAATGGGAAGAACAAACTTTGTTTATCTCCATAGTGTATGCAAAATCAAAAGCCTCCGGAAGAGAGGATCTATGGATGTACATGAGAATTATTGCTTCAACCATCAACTCTCCATGGGCTGTAACAGGTGATTTTAACAACATTCTAAGTGTAGAGGAGAAACTTGGCGACAAACCTCACAAACTTAGTAAGAGTATGCCATTCATGGAATGTTTGAATGATTGTGTTCTTACCGATATTGGTTATACAGGCAGTAACTATACATGGTGTAATGAGAGGAAAGAGGATAATATCATCTAGAAAAGATTGGATTGGATGGTCTGCAATAATATCTGGGGTGACAATCTCCTATAGTAATGTCCAACACCTTTCTAAAGTCGGGTCAGATCATTGTCCACTATTGATCACTTTTGGCAACAACATGGTATCTCACGTTAAGTACTTCAAATTCTTAAAATTTGGGGTTGACATTGAAAATTTTCAGGATATAGTAAGGGAGAATTGGATTACTCGGTCTGAGGGTAATATATTTTGGTAGGTGCAGCAAAAAATGAAAAAAACTAGCAAGGCTCTGAGTACTTGGTCCAAAACAAAGATTGGCAATATCTTTGAGAGGTCCCAAAAACTTGAAGAAGAGGCAGCACAAAGTGAGAATAAATATATGAACTCTCTAGATCAAGCAAATAGAATGAACATGAACAAAATTAAAGCAAAATTGATCACTCATCACAAACATGTTGATACCTTCTGGAGACAGAAAGCTAACCTCAAATGAAACTTAGAAGGTGATGAAAATACCAAATACTTCCACTCAATAGTCAAAGGCAGGAGGAAATTTCTTCAAATCCACATAATCAAGAGAGATAATAAATGGATAGAGGGATATGAGGAAATAGGCAAAGTTGTTGCTGAATTTTACCAACAATTATTCTCGCCAGGAAACAACAAAGTGAACAATAATATTTTGGCATCATTCCTAAATGCATCTGTGAGGAAGATAATCAGAATATGATAATGGAACCTTCAGCAGAGGAAATCAAGGAAGCAGTCTTTGGGATTAATCCCAACAACTCAGTTAGCCCTGATAGTTATAGTGGAATGTTCTTTCAAAAGGCTTGGAACATCATAGATTCAGATATCATTCAGTTGGTTAAAACTATTATAAATGGTGATCAAATGCCCAAATATTTTACTAATACCCACTTAGTCTTACTTCTTGTCACGCCCCGAGTCTATACCCTGGACGAGACACGGTACTTAGGATCACAAGTAACCCCAAGTCAACACATGGTCTATCATAACACTGGCTATTTTGAGTAAAACATAGAGGAAGCTTTAAATAATGAAATCATTTAACTGATTTAATAGTAAGTTCATAAATCTGAAAGAACAATAATAGTAAATATCTGAAAACTCTCTGAAAGCCATCTACTAATGATGAGTTGCTGGGAAAGGCCCCCAACTAACTTTAAATTCTAACTGCAAGAAAATTAACTAAAGTAAATGAAATTTCGTCCTTGAAAGATGAGGATTCACCACTGCTGCTGCTGAAATCACCTGAAGAGATATACTAACGGCACTGAGACTAAGAACCTACGGCTATATCATAAAATGATACAGCATAGGAAGTATGCGTCATTACTATGAATGTACTAAGTAAGCAGGAGAAAACATAATACTAAAATAACTAAAATATACGGAGATGGTCAAGATGACCCTGTCTGATGGTCAAAGACATGCCCTAAGTTTGAGATTTCTGAGTCTGAACTAACTGTGTTGAACTGAGTAAACTGAAACTGTACTGACTAATCTGAGAGAACTGAGCTGACTAGTTGGAGAGTCTATAACCGACATATAACCATGTGAGCTAGACGTGGAGTCTGATGTATACACTCCATCGGTAGGACCCAATATACCTTGCCAAGGTATAAAGGCATGAACTGGGTGATCACAAATCTGGGGCCATGAGGCTAATAAAACAGTAACCTACAGTGGCAACATATTTCTAGGAACCTGGGTGCGCTGGAACCCCGGTCCACTCGTTGCTAAGTCCTACTCCCACTGGATAGTCCTAGACTGAATACTAAGCTGATAGCTCGAAACTGGAGCCCAAGACTAGTCAGGAATGCTTATCTGAAAGCACCCTGAGAGTCTTATCAGACCGAATTATGTAACTGGGTTCTAAGACTGGTCAGAACATGCTTATCTGGGAGCTCGTGACCGTCTAAAGAACAAATTATAGTTCTGAAGCTGGGGTCCTAAGGCTGGTCAGAGCTTCTTATCTAAAAGTGTCATGACCACCTAAAGAACCACTAAAACTGATACCGAGTCTAATTCTAATTATTGGCAGGCACTACTGACACCTCGAGAATTTCTATAGTCAAACTGATCAGTTGTCATTTCTGACTAACACCGAGGGTTCTAACTTTCTGACCAGAATTGAACTATTATGCAGCTAACTGAGATTTCAATTCATACTAACAATATGAGAAGCGACAACGTTGATAAAATCAAGCAACAAGGAAGACTAACCCAATAAAAAAAATTCTAAGTGATCTCACTCGACATTAGGGCTAAAGTCATCCTTACAAGAAAGAGAATTTATACGATATTTAAATAATAGAGAATATCCAACAATTAACATAAATCATATTTCACAATCTATAACGGAATCTGGCATAAGATTCATCCACATTCGAAAGTTCAGGGCTAGAATTCACTTTATGAGAACAACATCAACATAGTCTTAAACTGATGGAACTATATCTACATTAAACATGGATATAATTCTACATGAATTCAAAGAAATCTGACACACAC